>KN483304.1:2949-18986 GCA_000787095.1 Periophthalmodon schlosseri | reverse complement strand
AGGGCTAAAACAAGTCTAAACTAGGGCAGAACCTGGACTAAGTCAGGATTAAACCAGGACCAAAACTGAAGGAGTATGAAATATCGATTTCAGCTGTTTTTGACATACTTGAATTACAACTAGAACTGAATACTGGTCATCAATTAAAGTGAATCATCTATATTATTAATGTTTTTAAGGTTTTGTGGTTCTTTTCCATTTCTTCTTACTTTACTCTTACTCTACTTTCTTTATTTCTAAATGTTAGTTGAGACATTGTACTCAAAAGCTGGTTGTGTGTAACTAATTTGTTTTATTTTATTTATGTATTTTTTATGTTTTGTTTTGTTTTGTTTTTTAAAGTAAAGAAAATATTTTATGAACTTAGAAGAAAAGGTATATATAAACTTGAAACTTGAACTCGAAAACGTAAGTCATGATGTTACCACGAACATGGTAAAAATAACCCCTCAAATCATATGAAAAGTACTTTTTACTTTTCAGTCATGTTAAAAAATGTAGTGGAGTAGAAAGTACAGACACCTGCTCTCAAATGTAGTGAAGTAAAAGTAAAAAGTATCCACTATAAAACTGACTTAACTAAATTAACTACCTCGTTACCTTCCACCGCTGCCTTTGCGCTTCTGCCTTTTTGATCCAACTGTTTTCTGTCAGTACTATGAGCAAAACTAAAGTTGGCATTCGCTATAACCATCTGTTCCCCTCAGAGATAAAGTAAACAATACATGGATATAAATCATTTGGAGTAAAAGGTTTTGCATACTGCCTCGGGTGAATAGTTCAATGATCTATCGTCTGTCATCAGAGAGACACACCCCTCACTGTCGCTCAGTTCGACGCACTTTTGAACTCACCTCTGCGTTTCACATCTCACTGTAAGACGTCTGCGTATCTTTTTCCTTTTAAAAACAGAATAATATTTGTGGAGTCAGTGTGCACATACCATCTACTAGAGTCTTATCAGCAGATAGGATCGGTCCAGTGGCCCGTGTCTGGGCCGGTAAGACGCGGGCCTTTCTGTATTGGTGAGGCAGGTCGGCGCATGTAGAAGTAGTACCTTAGGTGGTCTACGTGGACAAAAATGTAATAATAATAGTAATAATAACTTTATTTGTATAGCACTTTTCAAAAACTAGTTACAAAGTGCTTCACAGCTTGTAAATACTTCATACACAGAAACAATAAAACAATAATTAACCACAACATTTTAAAAAATGAAAACACATTGAAAATAAAATACATTACAGGTAAGTGATTCATAAAAGATGAAAGAAAATGTAAACATTTCAAAATTCAGGGTAAAATACAAAAAAACTTTAAAATTATCTCAACAAAAGCAAATAACAAACTACTTGCAGTGGAAATCATGTCCAAAAGAATCCACCCCAACTACTTCAAAATAGCACAACTTGACCAGAAGTTAAAGCCGCACTGCATAACATTTCAGCCAATAAACAGACAACATCTCCGAGTTACAAGTCAGGTCTGTGTAGAGGCAAGCGTGCGTATGATAAAGATGCAAGCTTTTTATGGTATTTCTCAGCAATAAAAATGACTGGGATTAAATAAACGCTTTGACCAAAATGTTACGCAGCGGAGCTTTAAAAGTACTTAGCTCACTGTATGTAAGTAAATGTAAACGTGTTTGTTGCGGCTGTGTGTGTCAGGTGCACATCCAGAACGCGGCTCTGGCTGGGGGCGTGGCTGCAGGCACAGCTGGGGAGATGATGCTCACCCCGGTCGGCGCCATGATCGTGGGCTTCGTCGCCGGCATCATCTCTGTGCTGGGATACAAGTACCTCACTGTAAGTTTAGACACCGGTTTGAGCCTATTGTTGCGGTTTTACTGACGCTCCGTGCAGCCGACGCCGTCAACGTTCCCTCGGGGTGTGATGCTAACTAGACGCACTGTTCTGTCTGAGGCTCTGTTAGCTTTAATTTGACACAATCTGACCAGAAAGAGCTGGCATAGTTGGAGCTGCAACAGGGGAGCTGTGCAGTTTGTGCAGTTAAACAAGTTTCTCACACGCAAAATTATAATCACAAGCTAGCTAGCATTAGCCAACAGTTCTTTAATTTGTCACCAGTTAGTTGGTTTTTGTTGAAAATCACACTTAAACATCTAAACGGAACCATGAATGCTTGTATTGATCACAGGTTTCTGAAAATGTGTTGTTCAAATTAATTTTGTAGCCTATATATCTTTGAGTTTTCAGATCTAAAAACTTATCAGGATGTGTTTGCTAATGTGTCATTGTGCCAGGAGAAGTTTATTTACCATATACTTAACACTGCACGTTAGTATCTGCCATTCAAGCCTGACTCTGCTTCCACACAAAGAGGTTTAAATAGGAGTTAAGAAGGACGCGCTGAAGGACCTGGGGACAAGCTGCCGAGATAAAATGAGAAGTGCAGCAGAGCGCTTCAGTGAGACGAGTGACCAAGGAAACTGTAACGTTAAAGAAGGACAAACTCTGAAACAGTTGGATGACGCCATAACCACAGAGAAATGTCAGCCATGAACTGGAGGTGTCCTTGCTCAGACTGTGCAGGGGAGGCAACAACTGCTATCAGAACCTCCCCAGCATGATGTCTCTGCAAAGTATCAGTACTGTGTGACTTTAAATTTTAAAGAGTTGCGTGAATTTTGTACATTTTAAAAATTGAATATTTTGGTGAAATAAGGTCAGATAGCACAACAAACTTCTCAAAAACAAAAACAAGGTCACAGGTGATATTGAGGGTCACAGGTGATACTGGGGGTCACAGGTGATATTGAGGGTCACAGGTGATATTGGGGGTCACAGGTGATATTGAGGCTCCCGTCTGGCTTGAAAATTTTGGGAGCCCCTGGATTTGACAAGTGGCTTTGCACCAGGTTTAGAGCACATCTCATTTAAAACCAAATTCAGTTAATAACTATTTTTTGTTATTGTAAATACAACAAAAATGAAAGGGCTGTGCATTTTTCAATCGTAAATAAAAATGTATTGTGTGTCCCAGTCAAAGCTTTAACTGTTCTAATCCACCTCCTGTCCTGTGTGTGCATTGCGCAGCCCGTCTTGGAATCGAAGTTGAAGATCCAGGACACGTGCGGGGTCCATAACCTGCACGGCATGCCCGGAGTGCTGGGAGCTGTTGTGGGGGCGGTCACTGCTGCCGTGGCAACCAAGGACGTGTATGGAGAGGGGTAAGAGTGCCAGTGCAATGACTGCTATCAGAGAAAGACTTGTGTGTTCTGAGGGAAGACAGGATTACTCCTCTGGGCCCCATCTGAGCCAGTACTAGTGTGTGTCTTTGTTAAACCAGACTGACTGAAGAGATGTGCTCGAATCACCTTACTACTATCATTTAAAGGTACAGTATGTAACTTTATGGAGGTGGCACATTGCCTGCATGATGGGAAAAAAAAGAAAGTTAAAACCATACATCGGAACATTCTCCATGGTGATAAATATGTTTTATGTTATACTGTGGAAGATTATATCCAAAGGAACATCATTTCCATGGAAACAAGCAGGAGGAGGCCTCCTCCAGACCAAATAAGAGTCAGGTTTGTGGAGATGCAAGAACACAGTGAGGAGGCATGTTTTTCAGTCCAATAAACACAATCTAAATGAAAACATGCTTTTAGTTTTGGCTAAAAAGTTACATACTGTGACTTTAAATGGGACTAACAATGTGGGATTACTTGAGTTTCTCTTTAGGGTAAAATTCTGACTTCTCGATGTCTCAGCTGTCACCAAATACATTGTCTGGGTGACTGAACATTTAGAAATATGTAAAAAATAATGAATACAAACTTTAAAGTTTGCAGGACAATCACAACATGTATTCATAACATTATGCATTCCAATAGTGAAACAGCAGCAGGCAGTCCGTCCTTGACTTGAGTGTCAGATCCGGTGAGCTCACCCTGAGCATGCAGGTATAAACAGCCTGTGGTCAGACCTGCAGACGCTGTTTGGACACAGGTTATTGCTAAAGTAAATGAGGCTCACAGTACTGGGAACGTTCACTCAGGGACGATGCATTCACTGACCAAAGAAGAACCAATGACACTGCGTTCACACTTGAACTAGTCTGAGCCTGGTCTGGGCCCAGTTTAAGTGTAGATTTAGTTTAGTCCTGTTCTAGTCCTGGTTTAGACCTTGTCTTGATTTAATCCTGGTTGAGCCCTTGGTTCATCATGTTAAAAGTTTTTGTAACACTTTTATCTGAACTACACTTTTAAAAACCTTCACTTAAACAAACACTTAGTTCATAATTAACAAATGATTTATTAAGAATGATTCAGTCTTAGTAACCTCTTAATGAATAACTTAACTCATAATCTCTTAATTAAGCGAGAATCATTTTAAATAAACAATTTGATCATTATGATTTATGTCTTTGTTCCTGCTTAATTACAATGTAGTCATTATAAAGTGGCTCCGTGTCTTTTCTTTGGTGATACTTTCATCAGAATCACACAACATGATGCATTGGGTGAATGAACCTCCACAGTACTGACAACATAAAACATAACTCCTGTGTGTGTGTGTGTGTGTGTGTGTGTGTGTGTGTGTGTGTGTGTGTGTGTGTGCAGAATGGACGACGTGTTTCCGCAGATTGCCAATGGAGAATTCACAGCCTCAGCTCAGGCCGTGCGTCAGGCCATCTCCCTGGCTGTGACCCTGGGCATGGCGCTGCTCGGAGGACTCATCGTCGGTACGTTTATTGTGATCATTATTGTTTTGTTTTAATATGTGTAAAGCTATTCTCTCATAAATTATACATTATACATTTTATTTGCACAGGTTTCATTTTGAAGTTACCCATCTATGGAGCTCCATCTGATGCCATTTGCTTTGAGGACAGCATCTACTGGGAGGTATGTACGTTTTCTGTTTTTAGTTCAGTTGACATGAAAAATCGATTTGAAAGTAATACAATAAAAAGGGTTTCACTTCAGGTTTAAGGCAAGACACAAATCTCACAAGTCAACAAGAATGAGCCGATGATTTGAGATGATGATTTGTAATAAATAAATCAATGCATATTTTGTTCAGATATTTCCTTTTATATCATGACGTATTTAATATCATATAATATAATAGCTACAATCATTGTTCATATATATATAATGGATCTTTAAAATATATGTGGGTGAATCCATTGATGTATTTCTCACATAAGCAAGCAACTCTCAATTTTTGGGAAATTTAGTAAAACAATCTTTCTGTGCACCAGCAGAGGGCGCACGTGCATTAATAAAGAAGTTACTTTTCTGATCTCGCTTATGTCCAGGAAGTGGCGCACAGACGCTGTAATTATTTCTGAGCAGCTCTGTTGGAGACTTCAGCAAAATGATGTCAGACATTTTGACGTCAGTTACTTTTCCTCACGGGGATTTGTGGGATTTTTTCTTTCTTTTTTTTTTTCTTTTTTTTTTTGGTTGTTTTAATCAATTGCCAAAAGACTGACTGGATTAAAAATACATCCACATTTAAAATTCTAAAAAAAATCAAAACTAACTATTCTGTAGTAAATAAAATCTATGGTACTGAAGAAGTGTTTATACACACCTGTTACACATTACAAATATATTCATTTTAATATGGAAAAACAAAATGAATTTGGTTGTGTTTAAAACTGGTTGGAAAAAAGAAAAAAGTGAGGCAGAAAGCGATTTAAATGTAACGTAAAATTACTTTTCACATCTGTATTTTTATGCAAGAAATGTAAAAAATGACCAGAATTGACAGATGTAGTAAGAAATTAATAAAACTCAGGAGTGCAAAGTAACTAATGACAAATACTCACATTACTGTAATTGAGTCGATGTTTTGGGGTAATTGTATTTTTTAGTAGATTTTTAAAATTGTACCCGGGCCGTAACACTTGTAATTTAGTAAAAAATACAGCCATGTAATTATAATTAGTTACATTTAAAATCATACAGCTTGCATTCAGCTTTAAACTATTTAATTTATAGAAAAATACTGATCTAATATCCTGCCAAAGAATCACTTAAACGGTAATTAGTACTTTGAGTAGCATTTTTCATGTGCACTTTTACATTTACTTAATTAGACCCACAATTTTGGCAACAGTATTTGTAATTCAGTACATCACTGTAATGTAACTGTGCTTTTATTACAAATTTGCAGTACTCTTTCCACCACTGATGAAAAAAATATGCAAAACGATACATTGATGGGATTTTGTTTTGTTCCAGATGCCAGGAGAAGAGTCCCACCACGATAACCAGCTGACCGCAGTGAGGACGGAGGAGGGAGAGAAACTCAACATGTAGAAGGAGAGGAGAGAGGAGGAGAGAGAAGGAGAGAGGGGAGGAGGAAGAGAGGAAGAAGAGGAGGAGAGGTGAAAGGAGAGGAGGAGAGAAAAAGAGAGGGAGTACCCACGTCGAGGTCGGAACACTCCATCTGTGAACATGCAGTATGACCAAATGCCTCAAAACGATGGTTGTGTCACTATAAGAAAAGGTAAAAAATAAAAATAAAAAAAAATCTTTCCAAGCGACATTAACTTTCAGAATTTCCAAATTGGGTGGATTGTTAATACACAATTATCAGGTTTCATTCATATTCATTTTTTCTTTTTTGTTCTATTATTGTCAAAAGCAAAAATGTGTGTAAAATGTAACCTAAATAGTGTTGCTGTTTGTCTGGATTGCACCTGGTAAAACAGTAACAAATATTTTTCTATATTTTAAGGACATATCATATTTCCCCTTTTTTTCTAATACTGTAAAAACTTATATTTACGTATTTTGATGGGTAATAAACATTTTACTGCTGTTCTTCTCCTCACCACTAGAGGGGGGTGTAGAGCTGTTACGCTGGTGCAATGGTGCTTCCTGTTCTGTGAGCCTTACACTGTTACAGAAAGATTTTTTTTAGCCAAAGACTAACCCTCAGGCCCAGGACTTTGCATTCGATCATCTTTATAATTCTAAATTTACAAAAATAAATGTTTGTTTGTATAAATTGGACTCTCTATCATTATATTCAGCTATAGGTTTGAAGAATGGCATTTTCTTGAAGCTCAATGTATTGGTTGTTTTTTAGTAAAATAAAATATTCAATTCACATCTTGGCTCATTTTTTATTTTAACCCACTAAACTAAAACAGTGTTGTCATCTCCATTTGTACAGATGACGAATGTGGAAAAGTGAATCAGTTATGTGTGTATTTAGTGTGATACTGATTCATTTTGAACAAAGAGACGATTCCAAACTAAACTCATTCATGAAGCCTGTTCAACAGCCTCGTAACGTTGCCTTGCCTGTATTTTCTACAGAGGGATATCAGTCTGGTCCAAACGTGATCGTCCAATCAGATTTGTTTTATTTCAGTGGCGCATGTAAAACAGTCTTGGTTTCTTATCATTTACAAATAAAATCAAATTCATCTCATCTCAGATTATCAGAGTTTAGTGCTTCACTCAATCATTCTGCAGAAACACACAATGTTTTTCAGTTTTGTGATATTTATGTCCTTTATTTTTTATGATACAAAAGGACCATGCGCGTCCCCGATTGGCTAATCCACCGGTCGTTCACACCCATCTGAAAATGGGGAGACTCACCAGTGACCAGACTCGTTGTAAAGTACTGAAGAAGTGTGTGCTCTGGATCCCAGGAAACTTGTAATGTGGAGTCTCTACAGAAAGTCAGAAAGATTAATATTAAAAAAACAGTTTATTAAAAAAACACTTCAGAACATTCTTCATGGAGATAGAAACATTTTATGCCATACTGTGGAAGATTATATCCAAAGGTACAAACAGCAGGAGGAGGAGTAAGAGTCAGGTTTGTGGAGATGCAAGAAGATTCATACTCAATACTCAGAGTGAGCATCCACATTTGTCTAAGTTAATCAGTGCATCCAGAAATGCATGAAAAAATATGCTTTTAATCATTTATTTATTTTTTTGGCTAAAAAGTGACACAAAGAGGCTTTAAATAAAAATAATAATAAGCAGTTAACTTCTTAGTTTCAGTGTAGTTAGCTCCTCCCTTCAGACAGATATAAAGCAGCGTCAAGCAGCAATCTGACCAGAACTGAAGAATGGATGAGCAGCCAAACGTCTTCACTCCTACAACGTTTTGTCCAGTTGACCAGTTTTATATTTTTCTTTTGCTATGGACCAGATCTTGACGACTGAGGCTTTACACAGATACAGTTAAAATGAACTTTACTCAATAGCTTTTAGTCATTTTATTTCTTATTTCTTCATCCAGAGCACACACTTCTTCAGTACTTTAAATACGTGAGTCTGGTCACTGCTGAATCTCAGATGGGCGTGATTGACAGGTGGATTACCCAATCAAGGACACGCTTGGTCCATCCATATCGAAAAAATAAAGGAAAAAAAATCACAAAAAAAAAATTAGCTCCTTTGTTTCACATGTGTCACTCAAAAAAAACGGAGGATGTGGAGACCAGACTGATATCAATCTGTATAAAAGTACACAGAGATATCGTTCTATGTACGGTGCATTCTAGTTCAAATGGAAAATATGCAACATGCAGTTTTTGTCGTGCGGCTTAACAGTGAGATAATGAACCAAGTCATCAATACATGTGATCAGCTCCAACATTCTCCCCTATGGCCCCCGCCCCATGAGCCACTTCAGGCTTTCATCATTCTCTAAAAACTGTAAAATTCTGTTAAATCACCAAAAAACAAAAAGCGGTCTATAACGTCAACATCGCCATGGTGACATATCCTTCTCCTGTACCCAGATAGCCTGATTGATTAGCCCTGCTCCCCTCAGGACATTAATTGCTAAGTGCGCCGCGGCGGGCCCCTCACGGGCTGTAAGGGGCCCTTCTGCACCCCCCCTCCCCTTTCGCCCCAGCGCACGACGGTACCTCGCTGCGTGAACGGCCCCCCCGGCCCTTTCCCAGGAACCGCGGACAGGTGGGCAGCTGCTTCCTCAATGGAGCTTAATGGAACTTCATAAGACTAATTAAAACGCAGGCAAAAATAATCATGATTATGCTAATTATGCTATTGTCTCAGAGCATGTCGGGTATCCTGCAATATGCTTAAAACACTGGACCAAAACAGGACGGCCATTTCCATTCTGCGGCTATTGTTGTGCTAGCGTGTTATGCTAATGGTTTTAATTGTGCAAGGCTAAGCTAAAGGATAAACATATGTGCGCCGAGATGTGTTGGCGAAACAGGAGTTAAAACTGCGCTTATAGGAAGTATTTGTTGACTATATGTTTTTGTTATGTAAATTAGGGTAAAACTTCATTGAGAATGCTTTTTTTTAAGTTTAAAAAAAATCTACTTTATACAGTTTTACTTTATTTTTTACTTTGAGACTGTAAATATGTCAAAATGCCAAAAAAGAAGAAAAATAGCAGTATATCAGTAAATTAAGTGTTTGGTTTTTTTTACCGACAAAATATATTGTAATGCTACATGCTGTCTGCATCTAATTGCAAAACATTTTGTTCATCACAAACCAGGAATAAATAACACTGGGACAAGGGGGGTTAAGTGTCTTGCCCAAAGACCCAATGACAGTATTCACCTGTGGGAGCAGGAATTGCACCTCTAACCTGTGTGTCAGCTGATGTGACTGCTCCATCAGTGATGTTGATAGAGCCGTATTTAGGCATTGGTGATGGTTTATGGAACCTGTGCAGGAAACTCTTTGACTTTATCTGTGATGCAACTATCTGTGGAAAGTTTAGAGCGATTTCTGAGAACACACAGAAGACGACTTTATAAACATGACACAACTGACGCACAATTTTATCCAAAAAGAGACTTGGGATAAGAACAGTTTCAATATCAGAATGAGAGAAGGCACAAAAACACAAGTACTGTTCCTAGTTTTTTTTTTTTTTTTTTTTTTACTTTAGTGCAAATTAGTTATATTGGCAGCTTTTAGGTCAAAAATCCCTAAATCTGAGATTGTGCTGCCTTCAGTGGCCACTGCAATTTCCAGTAGTTCGTGACATCACACAAGACTGTCCTGATTACAGCCAGGTGTGTCTGATTACAAACACCCGGCTGCAGGGGCGGAGTTTGAAATGCGGATACCTGTTAGACCAATCACACTGTGAGACCGATGTCACCGAAACCCTAGATTCTCAGCTCTCATTAGATAATTTGCATCTTCAGTCCCGTTTCAGAACATCTTCACATTAACCTGAGGCCACCTGGCTGCAGCTGGAGCTCAGGCTGAAGCTCCACCGTCGTCCTTAACCCTTCACGCTCTGGACGTTTTGGAGTAGGACATAATGGGTTAATAGAGTCCCTGAGGACCCAGTGTCTCCCAGGGGACTCCTCCTCTGCGCTCTATCCTGGAGAGGACATAACTCTCTGTGACACGGGCAGAACTATCGCTGTTCACTGCACCTCTTTTCAGTGTAGATTTCACTGTATGCAGCCTGCGCTTTTACTGTTTAAAAAAAAGCTACTTCTGTCACATCTGAACCTGTGTTGCCAGAGCCTTAACCTGCAGATAGAGGACACATACAAGTGTTTCTCATTCTCAGTATATGGACAGACCATGTCTCATGTCGCACTGATTCCTGATTGGCTGCAGATGCTGGGGTTTAGGTTGGGACAATTCAGATCAGAGAGAAACATTTTAGGTTTAAACCAAGTGGATTTCAGCACTGAAACTGGCAACCCAAATGAGAGACTCAAGTGAGGCTCATTCTGCTTTCTGATTGGATAATTGTCAAGCTATATTTGATATGAACATATTACCTCATATCTGGTTAAACAGTGTTGAAAGTTGATATCTCCAAATTATGCCCCTAGATGTTTTGAAACTGTCAACAGCTCCCGTTTACTAACAAATGTCAAGTTTATCCGGTTAGACGCTTCCCAAGCATTGTGCGTGGGGTCAGGGGTCAAATTGCTCCCAAGGGAGACCCATGTCCAGACAGATGAAGTGGGCAGCCTCTCTGTGTGAATGAATATGGTGAAGTGTCTTGCTTGAGGACGTAATGGCAGCGTATTTATAGGTGAGTCACTGTCAAACCCAAGTGAATATCACGGGTTTTCATGTTTTTCTAACCATTTCTTGTTTTGGTGGGATAGTACCTGTGTCACAGATTTACACCAGTCGAGTGTTAGTTGAGAAGAAACGTACAAAAAAATACAGGAAGTAGCAGCGAGTTCTCGAATGCAATACCTCAACCGATGTCAACAACTCCAAAAATTCCATCCAAAATGCAGAAACAAGTTACGCACAGTTTAAACATTAATTTCACAAAATAAAGGTGTTAATACAGATGGGTGCAGCTAAAATGAATATGGTTAAAAATGCATATGTTTTTGTAATACAGCCAGTTAGCGTCTCATCACTAATAGAAATGATCAGGTTTTGTGAATTTACATTTTGGATATTTCATGCCAAAGCACAATGTAATCAATAGTTAAAACTGTCTCTTGTCTCTCATCTGACATTATGACATCAAAAACTTAACAGTAGCCTATGGTTGCTAGGTAACAGTCATTGAATTACCTCTAACGTAAGTATGTCATATCTGCTAACCATGTCAAATCAGTAGATAACCACAGTACAAAAATACCTGGAAGGTTCCATCCAATCTGGTAATCAAACCTGCGACCATCTTGTTATACGCCACCAGCTATACTGTTTTCCATTTGCATTGAACGATATATATAGAGTTACAAAATATAGTATATGATTGCACAGATTTGAAATGATACGTAAACATGGCCTCATCAGAACTTGTGTCGTGGCGCTCAGACGACTTTACATAAGTGATTGCGTAATTATCCACGTGCTTATGTTTCCGATCAGATCCTTCACTGTGAAATTAGCGGTTAAGCTAGCGCTGCCTTAGCAAACATCAACAGTCTGACAGCAGGCTCATCAGCGCTAATTTCAGCGTCGTTAGCAGCTAGCGGTCGCCTCTCCAATCAACTCTATGGAACGATATGAGAGAAATGCTATCGACTGTAAGCCAAGACGTCTGTAAGCTACGTGGTGTATTGAGGAAGCGAAGATTTCATAATAGGTAAGGGAGTCAATAGCCCCCCTTTTTTTAAGAGGAACTAAACCCTTTTTTTTGCTACTAGACTATGTATGTTGTGTTCTGACAGTATTATCTCCTGTTCCTAGTCATTTTTGGCAGTGTACACTACGCAAATTTGCCATTTTGTGTTAAAAACAGTCAAAAACTGAGCGCGTGTTGCCTCCAGTGGCCGCTTCAATGTCAAGTACTACGTGACATCACGCAGGACTGCCCTGATTACAGCCAGGTGTTTCTGCAGGGGTGGAGTTTGAAGTGTGGACACCTGTTAGACCGATCGCACTGTCCTTTTACCTCCAGACTCCACCCCTTCTTTTATGTCACATTAACCATGCAAACCTACTTGTTTTGTATGGAGGTGTTATTGTTTTACTTGGAATTTCCCACTGCATGGCATTAAATTTATCTCTCTTGCGTTAAATAAATATAAAGTTGTGGGCAGAGATAGGGGTTAGGTGAAAACTGAAATTTTCTGAGCAGTAAAGTCTTACAGGACAACACAGGATTGCTCACACATGCATGAATCCATTGAAACTTAAGCTAATTTTGTATTTTATTTTGTATATGTTGTCCGCTAAGAATTATAAGGTTATATCTATTTTTTTTTTCTAACCTGACAAAATCTTGATAAAAGTGTACCAGCAGTATTCAGCTATAGAGCCATATAATACAATTGTAATATCAAACCTAGTTATCAAATATCACATTCTTCCTCACATTGTGGGTGAGAGCAGGAAGTTGTTGAGTTGGAGAGGCTGTGGTCCACTTGACTTGAGCAAAATGGCCTCCAGTGATCCAGGAGTCCACTTAAAGGTCCCCCTAAAATCCTCCAGGCCGTGTGAACGTACAACCAACAAAAGCAGAGCCGGTGTTCTTTTGGTGAGCAGAAAGCAACAGCACAGCTCCGCCAATCCAGAGGGAGAGAGTGTGGGACAGGGTAAGTGCAGTAATAAGGCTTTAAATGCTCTGTACCTGATTTGTACTGTCTTAAAAACATGAAAAACAGAACTAGTACATTTTAAAGTTTTCCTAACGCACTCCTAGCATCCTCATTATTCATGTTTCATACAAATTTCAGAGGTCAGATGTGCCGTCATGGTAATGCTAAAATCAACTCGCTTGCTAACAGCGCACTTCCTGGTTCAAGGACAATAAAAACACCTATTTTTTATTGTCCTTGACCCTCACTTCCTGGTTGGTGAGGATCTTGAGGTCTCGGTTGCAGCCTCAATGGTTGTAGCCAGCCGTAGGTGTCACAGTGAGATAAAACTTGTGGGACCAAATGTGAGCTGCAGCTGATATCAAGCCTGTCTGATATTTTGTAATCTTGATGGCAGAGTGAGCCCTCCTCTCACTGCGTCTGCGAACAAGCTTTGTTGAACATCTGACCGACTGTAAACACAAGCTCACAGTCAAAGTAATGACAGAAGAGCTCTGCCGGGAACTGGACCATCTCTCCCCAACAATCTTCTGTGTGTCTTTATAAACAGAGAGTGTGTTCTCATTCTCAGCATATGAAAGCTCAGAGTCTCTAGAATTCGCTCATCATTTATAATTTTTTTCTGTTTTTGAATTTTTATGAATGAATCAACATCACAATTGTTAGCAATATCTGACTTGAACATTACCTCGTACCTGTGGACGCATTTGGATCATATCTATAGAATTTTAAATCAAATTCCCACACACACACACAGACACACATACACACACACACACACTAACACACACACACACAGACACACACATTAACACACACACAGACCCCCCCCCCCCCCCCCCCACCCAACCCCTCCGACCTCTGACAATCCTGGGAACCCTCCTATACCTCCCCACCCACTCCCCCCCTCTCCAACCATGTCATGTGGAAGCTAATGCTAGTTAGTGAGGCAGGAGGGGGTTGAACTTAATAGGGGCTGGTCATTGCTGCCTTTTGTCGGCTCCAATGTCCACCTTACCTTTGCTGCGTGATACGTGTCTTTGTTAGTTTTGCCTCTTGTAATGGCTCCTCTGGTGGTGGGGGGCTTGTTAGCGCGGGGGGTACCCAGCCGGGGGACATCGCCTCTGGGCCGCTGGGATTAAAGGCCACCCCTGCTGGTCGCTGACTGTGATCCTATGTCCTTTCACAATGCGCATTCAAGCAACAGGAATGAATATGATTTCTTTAGATCTTTGCAGGTTTTTTGTTCTACGTGAGGGTCTTAATTTGGGGTTTGCAGAGTCACGTCAGGAGAAATGAAAGGGCGAGGCCGTGTACAGAGGGAGGGTGGGTTACACAGAGGAACATCAATGGCCGCGTGACCTTTTGAGTCCGGGAGAGAAAAGCCAGCCGAGATATTAATGAAGGACGGGATCCATTTTAAGGGGGTGTCTTTAGCTGTCAAATGGGCTGTGAAGCTCTGTAGACGGGATATTATTTTCACTTTTACATCTGAGCTTAGATTTGTTTGATCCAAAATGGTGCCCTTGTGTTGAATGATTTAAATAAAGGGTCTCCTGATATTTTGAACTGTATGGCAAAACACACTTTCTTCTAATATGTGAAAGGACATTACAACAAATCACAATAGCCTCTTTTCTGTTGGCTCAGTCCACTCGGAGTCTTGGTGCGGGTCACTTTGTTGGGGCCAGCTTTAGCCGAGTTGTGTTTCTATGCTCCAGGCTCCGGGCCCGAGAGCAGGGCTCTGCCGCGTGATGCACTGATGTCACACAAACATAACTCATGTTTGCTTAATAAAAAAAGACGTTGAGTAATTCCAAGTTTGTGGCGCTGTGAGCTAGCTTAAACACGGCATTTATTTCACTTTTCTGTGCCTGTACGGCATGTCTTAAAGTCTCATGTTAGATGCCGTACCGTGTATCGATAAATAGAAAAAAGCTGTTGCTAACATGCTAGCTTTGTTTTGTGAAGCATATGGGCTCAACATAAAAGTTACATCACTGGAAATTCTGTGGTTATCACAAGATCAAGTCAGTGTTGGGTGAGAAATTACTGTTATGTTTATTTCTGCTTTTTGCAATCTTGTTTTACCCTGAGTCTTCGTTCTCTCTTGTCCAATCATCTCGTTTGGTTGTTTTAGCCCTACCTCAAACGGGACAGTACAGTTCACCTTAGACAGTGGAGACACTTTAGGACCGTACCAATCTTCTCCAGAGTGAACCAATGGACACAAGGCTAATGTGCTATTGGAGGGCAACAAAATAAAGTCAAGGAGGTATTTGAAAATAAAAATATATTTTAAGAGTAAAAGAATTGGCTATTGCACATTTTAATGCAAGTTTCGCAAACCTTCACCATCATAAAAACGTTTGTGACTCAAACTTGTAAACAAATGTCATATGCCACACATGAAATAGGCCTATATGACGTAATGCAACCATTTTATATTAAAGCAATGCAATGACTGATGTTAAACCCTTAGACCTATATTAACATGTAACTGAATTTTCTATAGTTTAGGTTTGATGAAGAACCTCTTATGTTTTCTGAATATTTGTTTGTACCAACTTACGAATATGACACAGTAGTCCATATAAACCTTAATCCCACTATTTAAAAGACGTTAAGGAAAATGAGGTGTAGCCTGAAGTGTAATTTATCCAAGCTGATAATGTTACAATCACAATGTACCATCATTTTGACACGGCAGCAAATTTGCAAAAGGAATTCAAAGGTACGTATTAAAAATATATATTAACTATTCTATCATAATTTGAAGCTCATTTTAAGAACGTCTAACTTCTGCCTGTTTCAAGCTAGATCACTGAAAAACACCCTAGCATCTCCTGAAAATCAGTCAACCCCTCTAACCCCGCTGCGCTAACTGTTGTCTCATTTAGCACGCAAGCTAGCACTGTACGCTACTGTATGTGCACCGGGGGACCCATAAAACACACGCACTCATTGTCACGTCATGTCAGCTCCCCCTGAAACATGAAAAACTGCCCCACATGGGAGGAGCCTGCTGTCCCATTGGAGAGAGGAAAAGATCG
>KN483303.1:11616-48055 GCA_000787095.1 Periophthalmodon schlosseri | reverse complement strand
GCAACTAGCATGGACGTAAAGAAAACGTAAATAAACATAAATGAGCTTACTTGTCATTTTGTCATTTTCATAATAACCTCAGTCAATACAAAAAAAAATTTAAAAAATCCTTTAAAAATCTCAAACACTGTTCAGATAGATTTCTTGCATAAGGGGCTATCACAACAAATATTTCATGCACTACTGCTTTGGAAAATTGTCTTAATTCTCCATGTTTGAAACGGAACATTTTGCTTAAAGTTAGTACAGCGTAGTTAATAGAAGCTATAAAAGTTGAGTAATAACGCATTACTTGACATTTTCTCCAAGAACAACAAAAAAGATGTATTTTGTCCGATCAACCCAAGATGTTGTTTGGGTCCATCGGAAAGGAAACGGTGGAAAAAGTACTTTTAGTATTAGTCCTAATCCACAAGATAATTTATCAGTCTCCAGTACAGAAGAAGAACAGAATACTTTTTTTAAACAACAGAATGTCATTTTCAACATTAAATCTTTCATAAAAATCTTTTCAGACAATACTTTCTATTATATTACCATGTGGTCTTATATCTGTGTAATCCCTCAGTCGTACAGATTCCATAATGGTCCATGGGTGTATACTTGTCTGTGTTTTATACTTGTTCTGATACAGCTCAAGATCATTCTAAAGCTATTCAGGAAAGGTTCATTTCTGTCCTGTGAATGTGACTTTTTAGTATTGATACTTGTTCAAATGAGTATTTCGTTTTGATACTAGTTTTAATATTGATTAATATCTAATTTTCCATTATTATGACAACCCTAGTCTCCAGCCAACTATATCACAAAGTAAGTTAAAGTAAAATATTCAGTAGAAAAAAGAATAAGCCATAGTGTAGGCAGATAATGCTTGACTAATAGGAGTTTCCACCAGAGAAGCAGGCACTAATTCCATGTTGAATAAGCAGCCTCACTCCTCCAGCCAGCAGCAGCAGCACACAGCACAGCAGACGTCACCCCTCACCCTGAGGCCCAGCGCAGGAGCCTTACAACAGCTAATGTTCTGCAGTTCTGTTAGAGTCGCACAGGGCTAACACAGGGACCAATTTCACCACAGCTCAGGTGAACCCATATGTCAGATTATATCAGGACCTGTGCCTCTGAAAGGTTGGGAAAAAGTGGTCTAATATTGCTAGCTTAGACACACATCCCTTTGCTTTGTCTGACATTAAAAGTAAACTCTATCCCTCTCTCAAGTCCACACAGGAAAAGTTCTCTTTCAAGTAATCCAGTTATTTTCCGGTTGTCCAGGTAGCTCTAAAAGCAATACATTTGGCAAATATTGTGGTATCTGTATAAGCACTGGCTGCAATAAAATCTAAGTAATCCATATTGGGATGTTCAGTGTTTACAAAAAAAAATATCTAAACAGACAGGCTTTTACCCCAGATGCCCTTTCTGTCATGCTGTATATAAAGTGGGCAATTTGGGTGAAGTTTCTTAGCTGTGTGCTTAAACAAGGTTTGAATTGGCTTTAGTTAATGGGCACACCAACTGGGCCTTACTAGCATCAACTAGCAGAAAGCCAGAGGTCTTAAAAATAAATAAATCCTTGTGTGAATTTCTCTACCTTACCTCTAATAAAGAAGAGAGGAGATCTTCAAAGTATTGCCCGTCATAATTACAGAAAGAACAGAGGGACCAATTCTGGTGCGGCTCAGGTGCACTAATGTCAGAGTAGATCAGGTTTTGTGTTTGTGCCGCTAGAACAAGGAAGTAATAAAGGTGTAGGAAGGACCAAGACTCCCACTCAGCAATACCTGAGTATAGGAGTGTAGTGTACTACTGAAAGGGCAAACTACATTATGGTTACACCTTCTAATTCAAGATTTGTGTAATATGCCAGAAAACACAGTGCAGAGGTCCACATCTCATTGTTTTTCCCATCAATGCAATGACACCAAAATCAGGTCTAATCCAAGATAAGGTTGGGCAATATAAAACAGTGGATAATATTGCAATTGTTGTTTTGGAGATATGCAAAGTTTGAAAATTGAAAAAAGGCTTATAAAAAAAATAAATAAAAGTAACTGAATTGAGGTGACTTTAATTTTGCTTCTAAAATGGCCACAATTATTATATTTTCGGTCTTACGATTATATTGTGACCTAAATAATCACATTTATTGATTTACCTAATAATCTTGACATCCCTACTACTTGGCCAGGTCTTCTTGATAAAGATTTATCACAAGGAACTTCCTGGTAAAATAAAGGTTAAATATTAAATAACATAAAAAATAAATTCAACTAACCAGTGCAACCAAGATTGCAACCAAAACCCGAGCCACAATCTAAACCAGAATTAAACCATGCCCAAACCAGGACTAAACAAAATACGCATTTCAAAACTCTTGTGTTGGCCTTGGCTTCACCCCTGCCTTGTGCTCTCCAGGCCTGAGACCCTGAGGCTACGAGGGCTGTAGTGACTAAGCCACTGTCCTCACTCATCCAGACTTGGCCGAACAGGCGAAACTAGACTTTTACACGTGGTTACACTTTGTCTCCCTAACCACGACTGCTCAAGCTCCTTTCTGTAAAGAGAAAGAACTGAACAACAAATCATATTCCACAACAACAATACCGTGCAAGTCAATGAAGAGATTTAAAAAGGGGAAAAAATAGCCTATGTCAACACAGCTTACTCCCCGGTACGCTAAAGTGCACTGAACACAATGCTTCAGGTTAATAAGCATGCATGGGTAGACTGCTCGCTCGCACACACCCATGCACAGGTCGATACAGTCCAACATGTCAGCGGTAACAGCGTTGTCATGGAAACAGGTCCGGCTACCTAATGTACCATAACCATATCATGTCACCGGTAGCAAATTGGACTTGGAGGATATGAGAGGATAGACTTATAGGTAAGCTGGTGACACTTTGATAGAATCGTCACAGCAGTACACAATGGGTTAGTATGGGAGACGTCAAGCAAAATATAATAGGTTTGGTTGTGTCATTTGGCATTTTGCAATGAATGGGAGACAGCATTGTGCCAGAGAGGAATAGCAAAGAGGGGAGCAGTCCATCTCAACTAAATTAATCACACAAGCTGTGCATAAGGTCTCCGGGGTCTGTGTGCATATTAAGTTTAAAGACACAGGCCCCAGATCTATAAGGTTCAAAATAAATGTGCATTGAATGGTATTTTTACAATGTCAGTAATCACATAACATGATATCTGTCTAATGATGCGTTTATATTACGATGGAAGACAGGTAAAGGTGCACTGTGTAACTTTACCTGGTGAGAGGGTCCATCACCAGCTTGTCTCCAGGGAGATGTTATTGCTTTGCATGGTATGTTTCACACTATGGCATTAAACATATCTATTTTAACATGAATTGTATTGCAGGCGTTTATATTGCTAAAAAGTATCTTGAAAAACATGATTTCTCACTGTGAGGGTAGTGTCACCTCTTCACAGATCTGACCTGTAACATGACCTGGTGACGTGAGCCGCTTTTCTCCAGCAGATGGATATGTTTAATGACACACTGTGAAACATTCAAGACAATCCCCACTTCCACATATTTAAAAGGTCTATCACCAGCATGTTTTAGTAGAATGTGTCAAAATGCAGCTGCAGTTAGTTTGTACGCCTGTTATTAATGGGCAGATCAACATGAAACAAAGCCCCGCTAAAAGCTCGAGACCTTCTTCATGACTACAAATGAACTATGGTGATTTTTAAATGCACAAAAATACTGCAACAAGACAAGATAAGGGGAGTTCGTGGAGCCAGTGCTTAACTTGTGAATTTCCCATTTGAATTTCAACTAATAATCTACACTTGTTCTCCTATGAGATTCGGACTAATTCAATGCTAGAACGTTAAAAGAACCTCAAATCCATGCTTTGTAGGATCTGTGCACGCTTTCACTAACCCCAGACCACCCAAATCGCGCGGAGAGGTGCACGTACTACCACGCAGCGTCTGGTTTACTCATTTCAACATTCCTACTCCTTATAAAAACCGTGACCCCAGACGTAGCAGTCCCCTTACCCGTGGAGTGGTCTACGGGTCCACCGTTGTTCCTGAACAGGGCTGAGTGGAGATCGGGGTAAGCCTTCTCCAGAGCCACGCACAGATCGGAGAAATGATCGCTCTCCTTGTTCATCAGCATCTTCAGAAGGTGGTCCACTTTCTCCGCGCTGGACGAGCAGTTCTGGTCCAGTTCAAACCGATCCAGTTGACTCAAGGTCCCGGAGACAATGAGCAGCTCAATGACTCGATCCGCGTCTGTTATGGACTCTAATAAGTTCTGGTGGCACTGGTCGAGCAACTCTTTGTGCTTTGGCTCCATTGCTGCTGCTGCTGCTGCTGCTGCTACTACTGTTGGCCGTAGTAGTTCCGTAGCTTCCCAGGCTAACCACCACCACTACTCGGCCAGGCGGATAGGAAGATCTCTCAAAAGTACCGAGCGAAGGATAAACTCAACTTACTGTGGCTTGCAGAAGTTCGCCGCGGCATTTTAGGCTGCGCACGGGAGCGAATTTCAGAGCATATTGAAAAAGGCACAAGAAGAAGCCATATTTGTTGCCCAAGGCTGTTGACTGCACTAAACAGCGATACATTTTCCCATCGTTCGTAGTCTCGTGGTGCGCGGTTCAAGTCGTGTTCAGCTTCCCGTGTGCGTATGATGGAGACGAAGGCATTTTGCTCCTCGCGTGTCGCATAAACGGCGTTTTCAGCCCGATCGAGCGCTGGGAAAAGTCGCCTGAACTCCTCCGTCGCTCTTCCCACTACACTGTATCCTCCGCCATGTCTGAGCACAACTCAGCAGCTGCTCCGCGCTGTCAATCAACGCCGGGTTCACTGACCGAATAAGGTAAAAGGGGGCGGGGACTAGCGGAGGACACGCCCCTTTCCTCAATGGGCGTTCACGGCGGCTCGTAGTACGTCGAAGATCCCAAGCGGAAAATGAGAATGGATAAATTTGCATGAAACGTTAGTTCGGTGGGTTTGCATCAAAATGATAAAGCGTTTGCAATATGAAATACGGGTCTTACCTGGAATGTAGCGCTATCATTTCTTTTTCTTCGATTTTTTTTTGTAATTTCAGTAATAATCTTATCTTGACCTGTGTTAGTTTTTTCCATTATTCACTACATTGTTATCTTTTCATTCATTTTTTCCAAGTATGATTTTCAATTTTGTTACATTGTCTTAAAATGTTCACACCAAATAGCCTGCCACCTAAAATATTTCACTTTCCAAGAACCACCAGATGTAAACCAGAACTATATCAGGTCTAGATTAGGGATAAATGGTCTAAAATGTGGCATAACCAGGTCTTAAGTGGCACTACACCATAAATAAGGTACTTCTAAATGATAAATAAACCCAAAAAGCACAAAAACTTGAATATATTTGTCTCCTTACCAGTGGTACATGTGCCGCAGTTTCAGAAACACTGTTTTATTTGATTTTTTTATCCATGCACAAATTATCCAATCACATTTAAGCCAAATCACCAAATCTACTAGGCCTAGAACATTTTGTAAATTGCTTACGAGATCTATTTGAACTTTAATTGCATTTCTATCAACCTGCTCCATCAATCTACCCATCCATCTATCCATCTATCTGTTTTAGTCACTAGGCTATGCCACAGAGTAGCTTATGTTGTTTCCATGTATAGCCCGACATTCATTTTTATCTGTATCTTTTTCCATCTCTTTATACTGTTTCTATACAGCTGCAGTTTGAATACAGCGCTCAGTAAAAACAGGTGGGCACTGAAGCAGATGTGAACATAAGCCAGCAGGTGACATTTTCATTGTGAGCTATAGGCTTTGTGAATACATCCTGATGATGAAGATGGATGCACTCCTCCTCCTCCTCCTCCTGCAATCTATAGCCTGGCTGAGAGAACAGATCTTGGCACACGCAGGCAGGCTGATGTAGCTACTATAGGCAAACCTCTCTCAGTGTGACCTTATTCATAATGCTAGCAATCACGTTTACTCTGTCACAGCTATGGCTCTCCTCTCTCCTCTCTCTCTCCTCTCTCCTCTCTCTCCTCTCTCTTTCTCCTCTCTCTCTCTCTGCAGTGCTGGCTCAAGCTAGTGCAGCCACGTGCTATGCCCTCAGATAAGATTTTAATTATAATTCATATCAGAGCAATGCAAGTGGCCTATAGTGATGATGACACATTGGTCTCTTGTGTGTTTCAGTCTTGTTTCTGAGGATAAGACTGCAATGTGAAAAAGAAGAATGAGAAATAAAAAGCAGATGCAAGGTTGGTAGTTTAATTCCTGGCTATGCACATTGTATCTTTTGGCAAGACATTAACATTTTGTCTGTATTAGAGTTAATACTAAAATTGAAAGGATCATTATGATACAATAAGGTTTAATTTTCTATACAAAAATAATACTTTTTAATTTTTTTTATTTTGCCGTGTGGTCTTGGATTTTTGATATAATCTAGACCAAGATCATTCTGAAACTATTCAGAAAAGATACCAATTTATTTTACATTTTTCTGTATCAGTACTTATGCAAGTGTAGGGTGACCAGATTTTCAAAATTAAAAACTGGGACACATCTGGGTTGGGATGGTTGGTATAAATAAAAAAAATAGAGCGTAACATTGCCCATTCTCTACACACTTGTAGGTCAGTACATAATCTGAGGGGCTGTCAGTGGATTTTTTTGCCTCATGCTCATTTTCAAGCACGGATTTCTGTATTTTAGCTAAACAAATGATCATATACTGCCCCCTTTATTGTTGGTGAATATCAAATTGGTCAACAATAGGAACACCTGGACATTTCTTGTATAAAACTGGGACACATCAATGGTTTTGGATAAATCTGCTGGGACAGGGGACACATGGCTCAAAACTGGGACTGTCCCAGGTAAATAGGAACGTCTGGTCACCCTATGCAAGTGAGAATCTAGTTTCAATAACAGCTTTAGTACCAAGATTATTATCTGTATATGATGATATATATTTTTTCAACAATCTTAGTTTGTCATGTCCAGGAAAGTGTCCCATACTTTATTATTGGAGTAATGAAAAAGTGATTATTAAAACCACATAGTTACAGTGACATCTTGGACCTTGTGTTGGCAATAGGCCTGTCTCCTTTATCAGGAAAAAATGCCTTTTAATATTGCTAGTATAAATGTAATTTTCAGCCAGAGCCTGAGGCCACCAAACAGTTTGTTTTACAATCCTGACCCCTAAGTCCTATTGTAGATTTATATCCAGCCTGTGAGAAGGGCTCATTCCCACAGGCCGTAAGAAGATACTGGTGGATATTGTTGTTCTATAAAGCTTAATAGAGAATCTGACAGAATGGATCATTTATTCTTTCACTTTCCGGGTGGGTTTAATTACATTTAATCAAAGCCGCCTTGAGCAGGACTGAGCCACATGCTTGCGTGATTGCTGATTGCGATGATATTGGGGCTGTGAGCTGAAACGCTTCTCTTTGTATCTCCAAAAGTCATCTGGTGATGTCTAAATGACTTTGTGAAGAGGCTTCTAATCAGGCCTAATCTTCATTAAAATTCAACTTATTGTAATCATAACATGAATCTCGGTCCCTGCAGCTCTCCCTGTGCCAGTTCCGTTCAGCTCCAGTATGATCTGATGAGAGCCGACTCCTCCAACATGGCCGCTGCCCCAGGGTCCCCCCCGGGGCCGACACAGCCGCAGACACAGCTAGTCTTGTTTAATGCGGCCACGGCTGCTTTATGGATGCCATCAATTCCGGGGGCTCTGCCTCTATTCACGTCTCTGTTATTGATTGTAGCGCGGTTAAGACATAGTGGAATGGGCATCCAGGCGAAGAGAGCACGTTTACTCAGCCAAGTGTGTTTAAGAGCGTTTTAAATGGACCTAGCCAGGCTTAATCAGGCATGAGGATTCTATATGTAAAGACACGCACAGGTCATGCCCCCAAGGCTACACAGGCCTGCTGTTTACTGTATTGATAAAAGTCCATCATTTTTCACTCACATAAGTTTATTATTTTTGGGTGTTGCAGCGCTTACCATGTGTGGTCATGCATGTTATGTAATGCCAGCATTAAAGGAGATACTTAAGTCTAAAAAAAGCCATGCATTACAATAAAAGAGGCCTCTATGCTATAGAATACTATACAATGTGACACGCTAACGCCCCCTGCAGGAGGTTTACAATAGGTTAGCTTTAAATGATAACATGTACATTTGTCCAGAGGTGAGTATACCACAAAAAACATAAAAGTAGTTTAAATGAATTGATTTCAGAATAATAATGGTAATTTAAGTTGATTTAAAGGGCCCATATTACACTATTTTCTGACCTGTTATAATGTTGTTTCCTCATCGCAAAGAACAAACAGTTCTTCTCTCAAAAAGCAAACACTCATGATGTCATGTGGTAATACAGGAAGTGCACAGATGTGTTTTAAATTCAATACACCTTCACTAGAATGATTTCACCCCTAGAATTTCAAATCTCTACTGAACTAAAGGTAAAAGGCAGCTCTTAGCTTGAAAACTACCACTACATGACATCACAAGGTGGAACAGAGCATTTTGAGCCTTGGAGATGAAGAGAGACTAATAATAAAAGATTACTCAAACGTGTGAATGAAACAAAACACAACTCCAGGTATGTTTTTGATGATGTAACAACATTATAACACGGCTTCATGCTCACATGAGCCAATTTTATGAAATATAGGACCTTTAATGAGTTGACTTATGGATGGACCTTTACTGGTTTCAAGTGCATCTCCTGTTAATGTAATGTAATAATGTTATATAGAATAGAAACTCTAATGTTTTGTAATGCAGAATATTAAAAATACATTTCCTGGTAATAGTACAGCCAAATCAATATTAGAACCTGACACTGACATCACCACCAGTACTAAACTCAAATTAACCCTTTACTACCTGCTCATACAATACCATCCTGTTACTGCAACTTTTAAACTCAGTGATTTAAAAATCTTTCAGCATCAGCAATATTTTCTCTATATTGATAAAATATATTATTAGTATTATCTTATCCATAACATGTAGAGACATGTTTTTATACATTAAGTTTCCATGAACATTTATAGTAAACAAAAACAGTTAAGCAGTGCTGCATAGAGACACATGGGTTAAACATTTAGCAGTAATGGTGAGGTGACTTTACGCATTAGCTGCTATGTAAATTATGCTACACATAACAACCTATTTCCATTAGTAAGCTCCATTTTATTTTAACTGCTAAAATACTACCTAAACATATGTAAAAATATGTACGTAGCGTGTAAATATATGTAAATTTTCATCTTTCAAAAATAGCTCATTTCTAAAATATATGGCAAGAAATATAAAAACAAGCACATTCATTGTATATATGAGTCTACTATAGGTAAAGATTGCATTGACAGCATTGGCACGGCATATTGCATATAGCATTTTCTTTGGTACAAGTGCAGAAAACAGGAAAAAAAAAAAAAAGAAAAGAAAGAAAAACATAAAATATCAAACTAGGCACCAGCACCGTTCAGTCATTGCCTCCGCACAGCTTTAGTAGCAGTTTCTTGTAGTCTCCAGAAGTGTCCCCCTGTTAACACAGAAGGAAGTTATTATTACGATAAAACTTCAAGCAGTAAGTCTCAATGAATGATTAATTAAAGATCTGTCTCTGTTGTTTAGATCCCTGCAAACATGTCTGGAAATCCTATTGGTTAAGCATTTTATATAATTGTCTTCTCTGAAATGTTAATCCCGAACATATTAAAAAAGAACAGGTGAATGGGTGCAGGGTCCACCATTCCTTGTTTCCATAGAGCGCTTATAGCTTTGCCTAGAATGTTCCACAGTAAGGCATTAAATTTATCTATCAACATGGAGAAAGCAGGTGACGCACTAGACCAAATCAGATCTGTGGACAAGTAGGTCACCAGTAAGAATGCATGTTTTACAAGGTGATTTTTTAGTAATAACTGATCAGTTTAATCATAGAACATTCCAGACAATGCAATTTTGTGTTACATAGTGCACCTTCAAACATATTTTCAAATCTTATGTCACTTGAAATATTTGTCAGAAAATTGCATCTTGAGTTTTTTCCCAAATCATTCAGCCCTACATAGCAGTAAATTCTTCCATCAATTAAAGGGTATTTTACTTCCATGCAGCATTAACTATTAACCCATGACATATGTAGACCACCATGTCACCTTTTATTGTTTTGAAAACGCTATATTCGCAGAAAACACCGTGTAAGTTTCAGTTTCATTTTTGACGCTCTGAGTCTGCGCACCCTTTGCTTCCTGCATTAAATCACTCCCCGTTCAGAGCGTGCATTGGCCTGCATCCCACTAATGAAACTACAGCACATCGCATCAGGTTTGTCAAGTTGTTGTGTACAGTTTTGCATCATGTTTTTGTATATTTATGGCTTATGGGCGGAGCATTGGACAGAATCTTACAGCTAACTGCAAGGAGGGTATGAATAGTGCCTGAGCGAGATCGCTAAAATATTCAAACATGCATGAATGACATCTAAAGCTCTTCAGGCATGTAACATTATAACGTGGTAGAATGCTCAAAAAAAAAATCAATTTTGCATAATACCCCCTCTTTTCTTTTTTACATTTTTTTTCCTGAGGATTGAAGTACAACGCATGCTGTACAATAAACCCCCTCTTTAATATGCAAGAAGTTATACAAAGATACTTACAGAGATATGCGTGTAGAGTGACTTCCCATAGTTCTTGACATATTCCTTGCGGATGTCCAGCATGTCCACTTCAGAGCGGGAGACCATGATCCGGATCAGGGTTCGGTCCTTAGTGCCAGCTCCCTAAAAGAACACAATGTACACAGTGGCTTATTATTAACAATATTCATATTATAAAAGGAGGGTGGGAGTAGAGTATTAATCAGTGGGACTAACCTTCATGGCCTTGTAAAGCCTCTCAGCAAAGTAGGCAGGTGTGTTCTTAATGCACTTGACTGCAAAGAAAGATATTATGTTATTCATTCATGACGTAAGTACAAGAATGGAAATTATTTGCTACAATATATTTGTTAGTAATTGATGTAGTTCTCAACTGGGTTATTTTTCCACACTGATCCAAATCTAAAGCTTTATAGATTTTGCTTTTGAAATAAATTACTACTTGACAAATTGTATCAAAGGGCATCTGGGACATTAATCTACATGTTTTGTTCCTTTGACAGGGTAATATTGACTTGACCTAATGAATCAGTAAATGGAACTTAAATGGGATATCTGAAAAAACAGCCTCCAGATTTCAACATAATACAAAAAAAAAAAAAAAATCAATTTCAGACAGTGAAAAACATAATTGCACATAAACACCAAACTCAAACTTGCCATTTTGTTACCAATGTAACAAAATGGAACACTTCAACTAGGGATGCACTCATCCAATACTGGTATCGGATATTGGCGGCGATACAGAAAAACTTACTGGAACAGATATCTGCTTCCAAATATCGCTTCAGCCGATATCCTGGTTTGGGTTGGCCCAGAAAGTCTAATCATGTTTGAACTTGAAGTTACTTGAAGGATAAATAACAGGCAGATAACACATTTGGATCAGTTTTGTCTTGGGTTAACTTTGTCTAAGTGAAATAAATCAGTCTCTGCACTGTTATTGGTTGATATCGGCAGCTACAGTATCTGTATTGGAACTTAAAAACCTATATCGATGCATCCCTAAGTTCAACACAGCAAAGCACACCACCCCACAGTAGTTATGACCAGATGAACAAAATGAAAGTTACAATACAAATCACTGAATTCAAATCAACTGTTTAAAGTTACTATACCATGTGCCTGAGCCTTGTTGGCAAAAAGAAAGACACAAAGATGACATTTTTTATATTTGCTGAATGCTTCTGTCAAAAGGATGAACATTAACTCAGGATTATACGGTGCATGTGAACTTAGGACAAGCCTTGACATTTAGCATAGGTTTTCAGGTTTAAGGGTGTGGCAGTTTTAACACTGTTTTGAGTAAACTCACCGACAGCCACCATGCCGCTCTCCAGATCTCCAGACATCTCACGGCATATACTCTTCTCTAGATCCCTGCCACACATGCGCTGGTACTCCATAAATACTAGGGAACACAAAAAAATACAAAAAGTGGTATTCATGACCTAGAATTTCATGTAATAATTTCAGATGGTGCATATTCATGTTGTATCACGTTTGTCCATTAACATACATTTAGAGCTTTCAACTGACCTCTGTCTTATGTAATCAAATAATACCACTACGTTTTGAAGCTAAAAAGTTAAATTAGTTTCACTTTCATTATTTTGTGCTGAATCATGTAGACCCAGTAATTACTATAATATTGGCCTCGTACCAGATGTCGAACACGCTTAGAAGCTAGTGAATAATTATGCTCAGAATGCACAAGGCAGGGGCGTCCAAACCTTTTTCACCAAAGGCCACATCTTGAAACCATTTTGAAGTGAAGGGTCAATACAGCGGATCATTCAGATGGATGCATTTCACATAGTTTTGACAGAGCCGCCGTACCTTTCTTGAGTCTTAAAACATTCATTTTAGATCTGTATCATAATACAATTTGATCTTATTGAGGTTATAGTGGCAGAATTGCTTACATCTGCTGTATGAATCCCTGCCTATGATCAATGGGGCCAGTTCAGCAGAAGGCCTGGGGGCCAACAAAAACTGCCCATAGTTTGGGCACATCTGGCGTAAAGTGAGAAATAAGTTTGAATGATTGCAAACTAACTAACAAATTCTGTTTTTCACGTTTTTAAAACTGTAAAAATCAGGTGCTGCGCCTTTAACTAGGACAAAAACTAAACTAAACGTATTCCATCCAACTCCATTTTAAAATATAGACAGTTATGGATGTTATTATGTAGATAGTAACTAATTAGACAAAGTAGTGGCTATCTTGAAAACTATTTTTTGAAAGTGAAAGTACCTGCTCGGAGATGGCTCTTACTCCTTGCACATAAAATAGCATTAAATTTAGATTCGTCAGTGCCCAGCTTGTTCTCTCCAGCAGCATACAGTGCCTATAGGAATTGCAAATACAGGGTCATCAACATTAACCAATACTATGAGGCTTTGAATACAAAATTGGGATATTTTAGCATATATACCTGAGCATCTTGTTGGACCACAGACATATCCACGTGTTCTCTTTCATCGCGGTTACCCTAGTTTTAAAGACCAAAGTGCTCTACAGTTAGTTAACGCACAAAGACACATACACATACATATACTGAGCTGGTGGGAATGGTGGGGAATGTGATACCTGTGCAAGAGAAACCAGCAGTCTTCTGAAGTGCCCAGATGTGTCGCTGCTAATTGCATCCTCCATTTTCTTCTTATATTCTGTAAAACAAACCATAGAAATGTCCATATAAAATGGTACAGTGTGGTACATTGTAAAGTCACTAGCTGAGGTATGTTGGCTGTAAGGGCACACTTAAATACATTTTATTGTGAAATGTTGAGGTTAGTATTTCAAATTGCAAATACATTTTACAAGCTGATTAGCACCAATCATCCTAACACGCTTACACATTCATACAAGTTAAAGAGGGGGTATTTTACTTCTGTGGGGTAATAACTGCTAACACATAATATATTTAGATCACCATGTTACCTTTTATTGTTTTGAAAATGCTATATTCATCAAAAACAGTGTATTAACATTATAAATCTCGCTTTTGTTTTTGAGGCTCTGAGTCCCCCCTCTCTTTGCTCTCCAGGCTAAGTCACTCCCCCTTCAAAGTGCTATCATATTACATATTACACTGCATTCCGCTAATGAAACTATTGCACATCACATCAGGTTTGAGAAGTTATAGTGTATTGTTTATTATGCTGTGGTATATTTATAGAAAATTGTGGTGCAACAGCATGGTTGAAGTAGGCTTGTGGGCTGAGTATTGAACAGAATCTTACAGCTAACCCTAAGGAGGGTTTGAATACTGCCCAGGAGAAATCGCTAGATTACTCAAACATGCATAGATGACATCTAAAACTTCAGGCATGTTTTTGATGAGGGTACAATACAATAACATGGTAGAAAGCTCTAAAAAGTCAATTTTGCACATTAGCTCCTATAATAGAATTTATATAATATAAATTAGGTGAAGTGTCTTGCCCAAGGACACAACAATATGTCCTGTCAATAAGAAGGATCAAACTGCCAGCCACTAGGTTGGCCATCAGGAGATTTACTCACTTTGACCAATTTGACCCTTGTGTTGTCAAATTGGTCTTATTGCAATATCAAGTGTTGTTATCAAATGCAAAGAGATGGAAAATATGTGTGGAAAATGCTGTGTCTTAAGAAAATGGCAGAACAATGTTGGTATCTCTAACTTCTCTTGCTTCTTACATCCACAACTGTGCATTCTTATGAAGCAATCGCCTCACTCAATCATTAACACAGAGCTGTGATAACATTTGCCAAAGGAGACGCAGTTGAGACTGCATTGCTCCCTCAACCGCAGGCATCTCACCTTCTTTGTAAACACGGCTTATCTCTTTAATTTCAGCGTTGGAGCGAGAGGAGAGGATTTCGATCAGGCAGGCTTCGTCGGTTCCAGCACCCTGTCAACACAACACACCAATGATTACTATGTACACTAGTGGATTGTAGCAGTCTGAAGTTATGGTAAAGTATAATTCACACATCCAGTAAACTAGAGATGATTTGATGTGGATTTTTTGAAGTGTTACCAATATCCGAAATTTGTCTTGCTGCTGTGTCTGATATTTGTAGATTTATTTATTTATTTATCTTTATTTATACAGGGGGACCCATTGAGAGCACTTGGGCTCCCTGTTTAAAATACAATACAAACAGAAAAACAAACAAAACAAACAAGAGCAGGTGTGTGTAAGAGTTTGTTACCAGACTATTAAATTGCGATTGTGTCACCAAAGTATCCAGTTTTGCTTTTCCTTGGAGTTTATTTTATTTTTGTGAAGCAAAACAGCTAAAAGCCTCTTTTCCGTCTCATTTTGGTGCTAAAAGCCTCTTTTCCGTCTCAGTTTTGGTGCTAGTCCTTAGCCTTATGCAGTCATGTGATTAAATGTTACGGTAACAATGATTAACAATGATAGCGATATTAAGATTTTTAATTCATAGCGAGGGCCAAACATTTCCATTTTAGTACATAAATGAACTCCTCACTTTTGTAAAAAAGTAATAACAAAATGTATTCAAGTATTTATCTAGAATTTACAAAATTAACAGCCAAAGGACAAACTGGGAATGATACATGGGCACACAGTGACTGAGGCAGCTTATAAAAAATATTGGTGTCAAATATCTGCACATTTTTAAAATGGGACAGATACCAATATTGGAACCAATGTATGAACCATCCCAACAGTTTACCTGTATGTTTTGTTCAGGCTTTTTAAATACTTGTGAACACCTGCAGTATTTTAAGTTTCATGTTCATCTGCCAGATTTTCTCTTTGAATTTTCTTCAACATGGCTATTGTGAACAGATACCCTAGATGCTTTGTAGTAAAAGGATATTGAAATGCGGGAATGATCATTAACACGTATGGACATGAACACACAGGAGACCGCCAAAAGAGTCTGGTGAAGGTTTATTGGTTTAAAAACTGTGTAGGGCGTGTCCAGAGTTGTATCTATGGCGCAACTAATCAGAACTGAGCATTTTTGAGTACTCAGAGAAGATGACTTTGGATTTAGTTAATTAATGAAACAAAATACAACTTCAGGTATATTTTTGATGAGGGGACAACATTATAATGTGGTTAAAAGGTCAAAAAAGTAATTTTTTCATAATATGTGTTCTCTAAAACCCTGCATTAAAAGCATTAGCTTCTTACTTACCTTAATAGCACTGTTGATTTCATAGGCGTCAAACTGGGTTGGGGTCTTCATCATGGCCATCACCAGCTTCCGGAAGTCTCCCGACAGCTCCGAGTGCAGGTCCTTAATCAGATCCTGAAAGGGGGAAAAACATGTTTGGAATATCACAAAAGCATCATTAACCTCTGCTGTGAGGAGCAGGCAGCATGGAGCACCGCATTGCAGCTATAACAAGCTATGTGGCCATTCAACCCCCCACTTTATTTTACTGCCAGCAACAGCACCTGTTGTCTGCTGTTATTAGCATGATGCTATTTTTCATACTAACTGTAACTAGGTCATGTTTTCAGTGATGTTGGTAGAGATATTAAATTATCTTAGGAAAAGTGGTGAGTGGATCGTTAAAACACATGGACTTCAAAGTGTTACCTTCCCATAGGCGGTTTTAAAAGCTTTGAGGCAGGCCACACGCTGTGTGCAGGAGCGACTGCCCAATAAGTCAATAATGGCTTGCTCATCAGTTCCTGCAAAGACAAAGGAAAGGTAAAATGAGATTAACAGCAAATTTCATTTCAATTTAACTCAAAATGATTGTACATTTATGTTTTATGTAATTATGAATAACTGAAGATTTATTCATTAAGATATATTTTATATAAACAGTTGTACTATATTATAAACTCACCAAAACCCTTCATGGCCTTCCTAAGGACCTCCGCATCTTTGAGAGGGTCAGCTCCAGGATAGTCCTTGATTGTTCCCCTGAATCCTTTCTAAATAAACAAAATAAAGTGTATTTATTATTTAATAATACACTAAATAATCATGCATACAACTGTCAAAAAATAGCACAATATGAAATTTAAAATAATAACATAAATGTACTTAACATACTTTCACAGGTGGTACTACTGGCATGGCTCCTCCTCCATAGCCTGGCATTGGGTTAGGTGATGGGGCCTTGGGGTACCCAGGCATAGGTGCTGGTGTTCCTCCAAAGCCAGGCATGCTTGGGTTGGGTGAAGGGGCATTAGGGTATCCTGGCATGGGCTGTCCTGGTCCCGCGGGGTAGTTCATCCCTGGTGCCTGAGGCTGGGGTGCTCCTGGTGCTCCTGGCTGTGGGTACAGGCCATATGACTGTTGGTTAGGAGGGTAGGAGGCACCATAGCCCCCCATGTGTGGGGCTGCAGGGTACCCCCCAGTGGTGGGAAGAGCAGGATAGAGCCCCCCAGGTGGGTTCTGGTTGGCCTGTGATGTGGAAAAATTAGAATCCAATAATATGCTCACAGATTTTTGTTTTTACATAAAGCACAAACCAGGTTGCACCCTTTTTGGATTTTAATTATTGGTTACTATGCAATTATGTTTGTAGACTGAGGTATATCTATAGTTTTAGATCGATTGTAGATTGTGTTTATTAAACACAATACTGCAATAATATCCAAATAAAGTGCATTCTGGCTATTATGAAAAGTGATTTCAACAAATGCACAACACTGACAAGACACAAAGCAACAAGAGGTGATAAAAGTTGGATAAAACAGATGAATGTGTTGATGAACTGGCTCATGCAAAGAGATGGATAGGTAAGGCTGGCATTGCAAAAGGAAAACTAAGGACTTTAGAGACGCTCTGGAAAAGTCTTACCGTGACCTGGACATGTTAACTCCCTTTAATGGCTCAATAAGTTATGTTGACTGAAATATTTAATGTATCAACTTATTACATTGTAGAGTTTAGTATGTTTGTGTTTTGGAAGAGGCTACACAGACACAAAAACGTACCATTCCAGGATACCCAGGGTTGGTCACGCCGCCAAGACCAATAGAGGGATAACCCCCAGTCGGGCCGCCTCCCCAAGTGCCTGTCACAGACAAAAGCTTCTAAGTCACAAGTAAATAACAAGCAGGCAAAGTAACAAAGACCCCTGAGCAGACAAGGGTTTGACTGTTTAAACAGAAAGGAGGCATGTTTGTCATAGCAACAGCTGATGAGGTAAGGATTTGGGGAGAGAGACATCACATTTTGTTAACCGAGAGTCACATGATCTGGAAAAATCATGTATTTTTACCAGTTTACCCAAGCATAAATGCCCTGGATAAAACTGTACAATCCAATGTATTTATATATGGCATGGACTGTTGTCTATGCAGTAACAAGTGCAAATGCTGTACATGTAAAACGGTGATAGTTACCGGGGGGAGGAGCTGGTGGGAAGCCTCCAGGTTGAGCAGGGTATCCTCTAGGTGCAGGAGGGTAGGCTCCAGGCTGTGGAGGATAGGCTCCAGGCTGTGGAGGATAGCCTCCGGCTGCGGGCTGAGGGGGATACCCCCCTGCCTGAGGAGGGTATGCTGGGTAACCTCCTGCCTGAGGAGGGTAAGCCCCGGGCTGGGGGGGATAGGCCCCTGGCTGTGGAGGGTATGCTCCAGGCTGTGGAGGGTATCCTCCTCCCTGAGGGGGGTATCCTCCTCCCTGAGGTGGGTATCCAGGGTAGCTCATAATCTAAAAGGCAGGTTAGTCAGCAGAACACAGGTAACGTGATGCCAAAATACTTCAGTAAAACAAGACATTCTGTTGCTACTCAGCATCAAAGTTGGTGTTTCTAAAACAAAATGAAGTATGTTATATTTCAGTCCTTGAAACATATCTACTACATGTTTGTGTTCTTAGACTTCTAGACAGACAAAACATACATTGTTTGGTCAAAATAAACTAGTCCTATAATTACATTAACTTCAGGTGGTCATAAAAACACATTCCAATGCAAGTGGATGGCAGACTTTTTATAGCAGGCCACTTGGGAATGAGGAAACTTTCTGGCAGGCTTAATAACACTATGCAAAGTTTGAGGTCCACTTGTTCCATGGTAAAAGTGACTGTACTGGACTCCTCCTCCACTGTTCGTTTGAAGAAAACCAAATAGGAAAAACCACTGGTTATTTTTACAGTTAATAATAATAAAATAATAGCTCCATTGTTATGATGTGTATTCTATGTGGGGATTATGGAATAAGCATGTCCCTACAAGTACGGGCTATATTATAACATGTACTGCATTAGGAACATGCTTGAATCAGGAACTACGGTTGTTAATAATTACGCAAAGATCCCTCTTAAGTGCAACAAGCGTAATGACATAATGCAATCAATAAATTGTGACATAAAAGGCTAATGTTTACTCTGCCGTGATTGTATCGGAATACATGTCCCAGTGTTAGAGACATCTAGTAGTAGTCGTGGAGAAGGATAGCTATAGCTCAAATTTACGCAGCGCACAGGCCTGTACAAAAACGGGGTAACTTGCTGAAATAACGACTTCTAACGACCCACTTAGTATTCGACACAACGCTACTTTTCACAGAATAGCCACTGAACTGAATTAGTTTATGTAACAGAAGCCTCGGGGGTTCAGGAAGCATATTTTTAGCTTTACGCTAAACGGCTTGAGGCTAGAGCCGTGTGTCTCACGGTGACTAAACTCGATAGAAACCTTTTAACTTTAACATGAATCTTTACAAATCAATCCCGATTATGGTGTCTGTTTTTGCGTCTTAGAACGGTTAACGCATTAGCTCAAATACATTGGAGTGACTTACTTGGGTTGGTTAGCAGACTCTTCCTGAAGTGCGTCGCACAGCCTTGTCTCAGGATAAGTGAACTTAAGACAAGTGGGTGGGACTCGGAGTTTCCATTTAGAGCAACCACCCGTTTGTCCGTCACACAGGACTGACAGGCAACACCACGTGGCAACGGCCGTAAACAATGTGGAATCACACTCTGTTCACCTGAACACACTCGCCTTTCAGGTATGAAGCTCTATGAGCGCATGGAAACATGGAAACAAGCGGTCATTGTGCTGCAGCCGTGACGTCACCATAAAGCTATAGCCTTTATAGATAGATACAGATAGTTATGTTAAGAGCTTTAATCAATGAAAGGAGGCACTCTTAGACAGGTCATTTATGACTAAGGTAATTACGCATGCGTAACTTACTATATTTTCCTATTGTCACTTTGAAAAGTATTGTGAAACATCACCTTTCTCATTTCATTTAGGCCTATTTAGGAACCTAACATCTGAAAAGAAAAATATAGGGCGAGTCTACATAAGTCATTTTTTCCAACCATTACGGATCAGTAATCAAATAAAAATAACAACACAAACAAAACAAAACAAAAACAGGTTTTTCTGGTTGGCTGAGTGAACAACTGAAGAAAACGTGCCATTGCAACAATGTAATAAATTGGTGTCCCATCTGACCACAAGAGGGAGCCCCAGCTAAAGTCTTCCCTCGTAGTCAGGCGGAGTGTGGCTGCCACCTGTAGAGTGTTCCACAGGGGTCTAATCCTCTAGTGAAGTTTGTCCATTTGCCCAGCAGTTCATGTGTGGAGACATAACAGGGCAAAGCAGCACACGTTTTCATTTTACACAAAAGGTAGCATTTCTGTTAGAACTGACGATGCCATGGAAACACTCTATTATCAGACACATAAGAGGCCCTCTATAGGCAGGGCCACTCACTGATAACATACAGCAGAGGCTCTCATAGACTCACTGATGCAACACCCTCATGCTTTGTGAGACATGTTTGAAGTATGTAGGCTTGTTCCTCTAAGATGTTTTTGCCCATTTGAAATATGGGCAAATAAATAATAAATGGCACAATTGTTATTTATTTATTCATGTATTTATTTATTTATTATAGCTCCATTTAGCAAGTTTTGTAGAGAGCTTTGTTAACATCAATGTGTGGTATAGCTATTGACAAATAGGCGTAATAAAAGTTGAGATTGCTACTTTTAATTCTGGTTTAGGTTAATATAACCTATAGGTTATAATTATTTTAAGAGTTTAGAGAAAATAAATAAAGACCTTAAACTCTGTTGTTTAAACTCATTAAAATGTAAAAATCATATAAAAAGTAATATAATTACTAATATAATATAAAGGTAATAATGATAAACCCGGGTATTGGGCCTATATCATAAATAAATATTGGGCTTAGCTGTTTGAATATAGCCTATTGTTAATGAAAGTAGCACTTTCACAGCATTACAAATACTTGGGAAGCCTTTGTGGCTGCCCTACCCACCTTCTGGTCTTCGATTGAGTCTGTGCTGAATAAACTGGCCTGTCACTCAGCCTTACGTGCGCCGTGACGCAAAGACGCACTTTACATATTCAAAGACGCTCTCTCTCTGCCCCGCTGCAATAAAGGCAGATAACGGGGCATGGGGCGCAGGGAAAGTTTTCATACTGACATGTTAGCGCGATGACTTGTGAGTAACATCTGATTGGGACGAGGCTCCCGGCGTGAGGAGGAAGAACCAGGGGGACGTGCCATTTGCCGGGACAGGGACCCACACCACTCGGTACCTCAACAAGACCGCGAGAGAGTTGAGACGAGTCCAAGAAGCAGCGGAGGGAAATCTCGTGTGTCCATCTGAATGAAAAGATGAGCTTGTTGTCTGCCATCGACACGAGCGCCTCCGTGTACCAGCCCGCGCAGCTCCTCAACTGGGTGTATCTGTCCCTGCAGGAGCCGCACCAGACAAGCGCGTTCGACGCCTTCAGACCCGAGCCCAACTCTTCCCACTCGGATCTCAACTTCAGCAAGACTCCCGCGGCGGCCGACCTCAGCTCCCCGCTCAACTCCAACTATCTCAACAACTTCTTCCAGCTGCAGCGTAACGAGGTGAAACATGGCGTGATCAAATATTCACTTTTTACGCACTGTCACTGTCGCAGAGTTTTGCAGTAAAGTTTTGTTTAATGTTGGCGTCCGTGTGTGCACGACAAATGTTCCTGCATGTGGCTATTCCTGTAGGATACACAACCGCCATGATATTCCACAACATGGATAAATGCGTGCACGTTCACTAATATTCACTTTTAGTCAATGCACATATAGCATATATCTGTAAGATAATAGTTAAGTTCTGCAAGAAACACAGGCGCAATTCCCAAATGGGCAAGGGGGGCATGGACCCCTCTATTTAGCTGCTCATATTCTAAACTGTGACAGAATGTTTTTATAGCAAAGTTGACAATGGACAAATGCAAAATATGTTTTGACAATACAGAAAATATGAAGGAAATACTTGGATTAATAAGTAGGTAGTGGCTATAGTTGTATTCAATTCCCTGTCTGTTTTTCAACCTCTTTTGCTGTTGAAAAGATGCTAAGGCACACCATACATTAAAAACATCAAATTACACCAATTTCAGCCAGAAAAGTGTAAATAATATCTGTGTCACTATGTCTACCACTAGGGATTTTGTGTTTTTGGTGTCCTTTCAAGTTCGGAAGTTTGCTCAAGACATGAAAGTTTGCTCCACAAAGACTGATTAAATAATAAATAACATTAGGAATTATTTAACTCAAATTGGACGTTTTTTCCCAAGGCACACTAGTACTCCCCACACTGACTGAAAATCATTGACTTCTTTAACTGGTAATTACAAGCCTTATTTAGATTCTACTGCAGTGTTAAAGAAGACCTATTGTGCTCATGTCTGCTATATAGCTATAATCTACGACACCCGTGGAGCATTATGTTATAATTTACATATTAAATTGCAATATTCATCTAAAATGACTTAATAAAAGAAACAAGTCTGCTGACTTCCGTGTTAGAAAACTGTGATGCCCAATGGGAGCTGACGTCGCTGTAAACGTCATCACAACAAAGACTCGGCACCTCCGATCGATAGCTGCAGATCACACAAGCGAACAGCGCATTTTTTTTCATTTGTGCCAAAATGAGTACACAACGCTGCTGAATCCTCCACGTATCACCGGTTAAGAAAATAAAATTGGAGAACGAAGTAAGTACAGAGCAGTGGGCGTGTGCCGGTGGCAATGAAAAAAATGAAAATCGGCAATATGGCGTTTTGAAAATAAGCGATTAAATATTGCTGAAACATACACGAATCACTCCAAATAGAACTTCGAGAGAGTAAATGGTGAGAGGAAAAAAGCTTTAAAAAGTTTTTTGGATAATAGGTCTGCTTTAAAAGTCAGTGATAGTCTAATCTAAGTACAGTAGCCTAAAAGCCATAAAAAGTAGTGGGACAAATGTATAACAACATATTCTACAATAACAGATGTTGTCATAAAAGTACATCATGTCTGGCTATGTATATTTATGAGCCCGTCTGTATTGTGTAAGCCATGTGTGAAATATGAGGGTTGATAAATGCATGTGTCGCTGGGAAAGTAGTTTGTGACGGTTGGAGAATGGAAAATGAAGAGCTACTGTCCATCACAAGAGCATAGATATTAAGATAGGATGGGACTTGAAAATCATAAGTGGATCAGTTCACCACTTAAATGTACAAAAACAAAGAAATGAAAATATGATGCATTAAGCAACAAGCCCTAGTCATTTCTTCTAACATCAAGTGGGTTAATTAAACAGTATTCTGATTTTGGTGTGTTGGTGAATCTTCAATGGGACTTTTAAATACTTTCCATTGTGAGGTAGTGTGAGATGGACTGTTCATAAAATAGGCCATGGCATGATTTACCAGGTCACCGTGAAAAATGTGTTTTTAAAGTAGTTAAAAATGACTTCAAAATACGTTGGTGCATAATAAACGTATTACAGCAAGTAAACAAGCTGGATTGTTGCTCTTGGCCAATATCCATTCCCACTTCGTTCACCCCCCTCATTCACTCAGTGTCTTGCCTAAGGATAATACAGCACTCACTGATGACAGAACAGATCTAACCAGCAACCAAGTCAAAAACTCTCCATTCTTTTCCTGGTAGATAACTTTGCTGAGAATAAAATTTGAACCCATTAAGGAATTAGGTGCAATATTGTATTAAAACATTGCCTAATCAAACCAAACTATATATTCTGACTTACTGTAGTTGTTGTAACATCTTGCAGTACATGTGGACGACTCTATAATGCTGTTATAAATAAATATAGTGAGTAGCGTTGTCCAGTGACTTGTGAATGAAATCTAAACTAAGGCCTGGCAATACATGACATTTTATCACAAATTCACAATCTCAATTTTCAAATATTTTTTTTTTCTCATTTAAAACAAATGTTATTAATTCATTGAACAGAAACAAGACAGATTTTTGAGTATTGCCATTAAAAAAATAACGTCTGAACTCTGCTCCAAAGCACATGTTTTACTGACAGAGGATTGGCTGTAGACCACCACCACCCAAAATGATGATTAACTATTACAAATAACTTAACCTCAATCTCAGTTAAAGTTTGATTGACTGCACAGGCCTAATCTAACCTTTTCCCCACATAAACTCCTATCATTATACATTCATTCAAATACAGCAATGACAACCTTGTATCTATCCAGGCATAGTCGGCCACTGCAGCAACTGTGCCTTCTCCAAATAGCCTACACAAAATGCTGTTTACATGTTCACTATTTTTACAGGCCAATGTAATTTTAGGGTGTAACATGCTGATAATGTATACTGGGCGCTAACTTGATCCTACCGGCTTATGTGTTTACAGTGACCCTGCCTTTTGTCCCAAACAACAGTATAGCCTACGCAACGCTCGCAATGAATACCTTTTAGAAATAATAGCCTAATAAAAGCGCTGCGGTAGCGTTCCCAGTATCTTGATTACATTGCTTGTCTTTTAATTTGTCAAAATATGTGTTGCCAGGTTGTGGTAACATTATCCTTGTTGGATAGCGCCTTAGCATTCGAGCTTACATTATCTTTGAGGTAACAGTAGATAGTAACAGTAGTAGATGAGCGATTTAGCATGTTGCCCAGCCCTACATTTGAATTCACTTAAAGCTCCATTGCGAAACCTTAGAAACATATAAAAACGTGTCCTTACTGTGATCAGGCTTGCTCCTCCATAAACATGACACTTATTTCATTCTGCTTGTTTCCATGGAAATGTTGCTCATTTGGCTAGAATCTTCTACAGTATGGCATAAAACATATCCGTTTACATAGAGAAAGTATGGTTTTAACTTTAAAGGACCCATATTAAGCTATTTTTGTTTATATGTTAGAATTTCCTCATCAAAAACATACCTGGAGTTGTGTTTTGTTTCTTAACACACAAATCCTACATTTTTAGGCTAAGTTCTTCTCTCAAACACCTTCACTAGAATCATTTGGATAATTCTCTAAAATCTCTACAGAGCAAAAGGTAAAAGGAGCTGTTAACTTGAAAACTACCGTTTTATGACATCACAAGGTGGAACAGAGTATTTTGAGCTTTGGAGATGCAGACAGACTAATATTAGTAAAGGATTACTCAAACATGTGAATGAAACAAAACACAACTCCAAGTATGGTTTTGAGGAGGTAACAACATTCTAACATGGCTTAAAGCTCACATGAGTCACTTTTGTGTACTATAGGACCTTTAACTTTCTATTTCTATCAGAGGAATCATACAGGTTACGTGCTGCCACCAGAATGTTACGCAGTGTTGTTTTAACACGGACGAACACTCTGCATATGTTAAAATGACATCATGCTGTTCTATCCTTATGAAATGAACCTACATATATCGTCTGGAAGTAGTTTAGTGAAAATGGGGTAGGGGGCGAAAAGCGTTTTGCAACCTATACCTGCGAAGCCAAGGAAAATAAACCAAACGATCAGATGAGAAATCAAAAGTGAAGTGTACATAACAGCGATATTGAAATGCATTTGGGTGTTTATAGCTAGCTGATGTTATGCAAGGATCTCCAGCTGTTGAAGGATTTGTGAAAGTGCCTGCATACTCCCTTAGCAGAGATGATAGCGCCCGGACAGGACAAACACATATTTCTTCTCCTGCCCTTCGCGTTTCATTCCAGATGCAGTAGACCCATTAATATGAAGGCTAGTTTACACTGAGAGTGAGTGGTGTGGTGGAGTGGTACGTAGTGTCCTAAAAACAGTAACACACAAGGAGGATAGTATGAGAAGCAGAGGTGGTACTAGAGTAACTTTTGAAATAAATTGTATGTTTCAGAGTACCTTTCTAGCAGCATACTTTTACTCCTACTTGAGTCATATTTTTATTGAAGTAACAGTACTTCACCGCTCCTTCAGATATGATTTAGTTTGTCTGATTTTTGTGTCTATCCTTTGAAAATAACAGATTTTGTGAGTTATTTAATGTTTTGTCTTTCAAATTACATTAACTTCTAATTATAAATCAGATGCTGGATCACGGCAGTTGCTCTTTAAGTTACTTTTACTTGAGTAGTAGTTTTCCCAAATACTTTTTAATCTTACTTGAGTAATTTCTTGGACCACTACTTTGTACTTCTACTTGAGTAATATTATTTTAAAGTAATGTTACTCTTACTTTAGTGAAATGTTTTGCTACTCTACTTCACCTTTTATGTGAAGAGAGACATGGGTAAAAACCTATACAACTGATGCAACTATAACTCTTGGGTTGCTAAAATGTAGTGACAGTTACACTTAGATAACGTTTATTCATTCATATGGAAATGTCAGAAATGGTGGTTTTCAGATTGTAGAATGATCATGTCGTACTCCCAGATGGAGCAAAGGCACGTCTATGGAGGAATGTTCACCATACCATGTTACCATAGTGACATGCTGCACACATTAGCAAATACACCCCGAAAAGTTTTTAGATTGTCTGAAAACTCAAGATGGTTCATGGTCCCATTTAGGCATTTGATTTTCAACAAAAAAGGTGAGAGTGACTAACTCTCACCTCACTAAAACTAATGCTAGATTGTGACTGTAAAATCATATCTCAAAGGTGAATTCACAAATGTTGAACTTGATCACTATTGTTCCTGAAGCCTAAACTCCATCTGCCCTCCATCTGTGTTAAATATCATCGGCCTATAGGATGTTGTGATGTCATCTGAAACCCAGAAAGACCTGGTCATAGTAGATTAAAGGAGACATATTATGCAAAGGTCTGTACTTAGAGTGATTCATGTTTGACGGAAATGAGTTTATAACAGTCATATGACACTGTACCATGGTTAGTTTGAGAACATGACAAAATGTGAAGAATCACTTCCTTCTGGCAGTATTTCTCTCATTTTATGTTGTCATTGTTTATTAAAAAAAAGAGACAGTAGTACGTTCCCGGACGTGTGACTCAATTTCCAAGTCACTTGCAAGATTTGACTCAAACATAATAACTGATGATTTGGGACTGGACTCTGCATATATGCTTTTAGAAACACGTTTTTAAATGATGCTTTCAAATTCAAAGTTAGCTGTGAGAATTTACAGTAGGCCCAGTGAGTAAGCACTTTTTGTGACATAATTAGTAAACTCTGCTTAAATGGTGTGACCTGTGACTTGGAGTTTTTGATGTCTCGAGCTTGTTTGGCTGGGCGAGATGAAAATCACTACTTTTTTAAATAAACAATCACAATTTTCGATTACATTTTTCCCAACAATTGTAAATGGCTTTGAGTGTTAGTTGAAATGTGCACAATGTAGCTTTCCTGGGAGGGTTCTTGCTTTATCTGGAATGTCCCACACTATAAACTTATCAATATCCATGGAGACAAGCAGGTGACATAGCCACCCTAATTACAGGTTAGATTTGGCAGCATGCTTTTCAAACTATTTTTGAACAATTAAGCTCCCATAATTGAATAAATGAGCAAAGCAGTATCATCTCCATGGAGATAAGCTGAAAAGTTGCATAGTGCACCTTTAACATGAAAATAGTCAAATCTCTTCTTCCAAAGTCTGAATTCTGCTCCAAACCACATGCTTTTACTTACTAGGATTGGCTGGACCTCTCCATTAAAAAGACCCATGATTAGAAATGACAGATCTTGATTAATTTAAACATCTTGACCCAATTACAACATTTGTGTATAAAGGTTGGCGATGTGCTGCTATGCGTTTACCGTTATCTGATATTTGGCCTGCTGCTGCGGCCGATAACTGATATTGGCCGATACCGATATTTAGCTTTTTCAAATCCAGAGCAAGTAAAGATCACAAATGAACTTCTCACTTTTGTAAAAATAATAACAAATGACTCATGGATACACAGAGATCGGTATCGAAGAGCGTTATATGGCTGTGTATTTACACAAACGATTATTGTCATGATAATTATATCAACTTGTCGTTCAGTATGAAAGCTAGAACAATATATTTTGGGCCTCAATATTTATCTTCTGCATATTTTTGTTGCAGTAGTGGGGTGTTTTCTGGATTTGAGCTGTAGAGGGATGAAAAAGTCACTTCGAGGACTAGTTATGGGTTCTTTCTGCTATGTATTTGTTGCAGCTCAGGCTTTTTAATGATATTGCATGATATATCGTGCTTCAGAATGTCTTACTGTGACAGACCTACCCATCCCTTACACTGGCTACAATAAACTACTGCACAAAACTGCTGCTTCTACAAAACACTATTTACTACCTCGATTTCAACAGCTTTTTATTTGTCACTTGACATCCCTTACCCCTGGCTGTTGCACACTTTACACCTGTGAAACTACCATGACCCTGCTATCTAACTGTTTATCTCACTCCCCTATGCAGACAGCATCATTACCAGTCCTGTCATAATCAGGTAATGGAATGGGCAAACAACACCAGTTCTCCCTCCCCCGTGTCACATCCAAAGTCTTCTCCCTCCTCTCCTCACACGTGTAGACAAAATAAACAAACAGAGCCGCCGCCATTAGCAGACGAGTGTGAAATCTGCTTCCTTTAGGCTGTCAGGGAACAACCGTGGAAACAGGGTGACAACTAGGAATGAAAGATGAATCAAATACATGCATATACAAATCAAAAAATCTACATTATGATCATATTGAAACTACTTTATTCCGCAGTAACCCTAAAGCAGGATAATCCTAGTGAACCCTTTTCTAAATGTACAAAATCATTATAAAAAACAGAGCTGGAATAAATAAGTAAAATTAGGGTCAAAAGCATTGAATCTGATCCTAATCGATACTAAAACTAGTATCGAAACTAGTACTCATTTGAACAAGTACTGATACTAAAAAAAATCACATTCACAGGACAGAAATGAACCTTTCCTGAATAGCTTTACAATGATTTGAATCTGTATCAGAACAAGTATACGACCACATAGATTAGCATGTGGCATGTGTGTCGGTACAACACTTAGCACAACACTTCAGTAGTTAGTGTAGATAATCACATAAGTTACTGTATGACTTTCTACAGCTCAAAACCTATCATACTACAAACAATTTTTGAAAATGTTCCCCAAAAATAAAAAAGTACACACAATAAATACTGAGCACTAAAAATTGTTGTTCTGTTGGATGATAAGTTGATATAGTAATTGTGCATGCATTTAGGTAATATGCAGAAGTGGGTATCAGTTACATTTACTCAAGTAATTTTGGGGGGGATTTGTAGTTTTCTGATATATTTTTACTTCTACTTTTTTGTTACTGAAGTAACATGCATGCATATAATTCTTACATTAGTTCAGCAGTTCATATTTTCTGTGTTGTCACGATACTAAAATTTTAAACTTGAATTTGATACAAAGGGATGGACTCGATACTCAATATCGATTCCAATACCATGATGATCACAAAAACGCTCTTTATTTAGACAACAGAATGTGATTTTCAACATTAAATCACAGCGCTTTCTTTTCTATTCCCATGTGGCCTTATATCTGTGTAATCCCTCAGTCGTCCAGGTAGGTTCCATAGTGGTTCATGGTTGCATACTAGTCCATGTCTAATAGTTCATTTTTGTCCTGTGAATGTGTTTTTTTAGTATTAATACGGGCTCAAATGATTATTTAGTCTCGATATTAGCTTTAGCATCGATTTGTATCTGGTTTTCGATACTTTTGACAGCCTGTGCACTGTTTGTCTGTATTTAATCAAATCACAGCTGCAGTTTTGTTTTTTTTTTGTTAGAAAAACTGCAATTAGATGTTACGCCAAAACCGTTAAGCCTTAACGCCTACACTGTATTTTCTTGTAAAATAGTAGCAGATTTTCATATCAAATCCTGTGTGTTTTCACAAGATACACCGCGTTCCAAAAACTTGGGAAACTTGGGAAACTTGGGAAACTGCAAACCTGCGATGCATGATTTATGACGACTACATGTAATAAAGCTGCAGATGGTTAGCGATGGCAAGGCATGTTCTGTAGATAAAAAGTTGGATTTTGTCCCGGAGCTAGATGCCAAAAGTTATAGGCTGTGCAACATTTCAGGATACACTTGCACTTTAGAGCAATTTCCCCACCATAAACGAGTGTCCCTAAAGGAGCCATAACCCTGTGCTATGTGTAAGTTATTCATGTTAAGTGCTCCCTGATGCCCTGGCATGTAATTTGAATCAGAGGATTAATAATAAATATAGCTACATTAGAGCGCAGATTAGCATTAGCATTAGCACCACACCCATAATACACTTTTAATGCATGATGTAGTGTTGACCGCAACAGTGTGACTAAAAGTTTTGGCAGCAAATAAACTTAATTCATTATAATGGAAAACTGTATCCTTACACTGTCTAGCCATGTGTACGGGGAGCATAGACTATGATATTAGAGGATTGGTGTTAGCGCTACACAGTATATTGCAATCAAATCAAAAATGATAAAATTGGGCAACAGTAGCTCAGTTGGGAGAGTGTTTGCCCAATGACCCACAGGTTGGCGGTGCGATTCCAGCTCCCACAGATGAATTCTGTCGTTGTGTCCTTGGGGAAGACACTTAACCCTCCTAGACCCCAGGTCTGTGTACGTCCTTGGGGAAGACACTTAACCCTCCTAGACCCCAGTGTCTGTGTACACTGGGGTATGAATGTGTGTGTGGATGGGTGAGCGGTTCCTTGATGTAAAGAGCTTTGAGTGCCTTGAAGGTGGAAAAGTGCTGTGTAAAAATGTGTCCATTTACCATTTGATTTGGCACTATTATTAAATTGCAAAGACTGCCATTATTTAGATTATAGAATGTCCTCTGCAAAGAACAAATGTATTTTTATAGAAAATATTGTTGTACCTGTAGTTTAGACCTCTGCAAACATGTTCTGAAATGCATGGGATTCTTGTATTAGTTTATCAGTTCATATTTCAGTCTTGTCTCAAATGTTAATGCACCTGGAATGCTCTGAACAGAATCCTACCTTTTTGAGCATGTATCTAATCGCAATCACAATACAGTAAAACCAAAAGGCAAATTTGACTTCCCCCACAAAATCATGCAGCTCTGACATAGTCACCAGTGTTTATGTCACCAGTCTCCAGTCTGTGCAGAAAGTGACAGTTGACAGTGACGTCTTACTTAAGTGACTTAGGGCCTAAGTAAGGTTGTTACTGTGTTAAATTACCAGATCGTGTGGAGTTTGTGCGTGCTTCCTCTTCTCAAGTTTGTTCCATCTAAAGTATGCTCAGTGTAAGGCATAAATTATAGGATAAAGTTAGGGATGCACTGGTACCATTTTTTCCAAAACAAGTACGAGTACGAGTACTTCATTTTGAGTACTTACCGATACCAGATATAATTTAGGGGTTCTATGGCTATTTATTATTATGGCTATTTAAATTAAATTAAATTCATTATATAGCCTATTATCCAAAATTATTATTATTCATTACAATTCATTATTTCTTTATATCATTTATAATTTAATTAGAGCGTAGCCTACTTTTTCTTTAGAATACTTATTTGAGGGGCTCTTTTATATTTAAATCGCTGTAGTTAGGGTATATTTCCAATATAATTTAGAGAAGTACCTTTAATATTTACTACTTGGCTTTGCTGACTGTGCTCCACACTAACTTCCAAGGAGCCACTTTTAGCATAACACTAAGTGTTATCTTACTTTAACCACTTTAACTTGTTTGTCAATTACAATAATTCACAGTGCATGCACAAGCAAAGAAGCACTTAGCCACGTTAGCCTGCTACTATCGTAAACACAAGCACTGCGCTTCTATCCTTTGTGAACTATAAAAACCTTTAAGAGTCCTAAATATTTCCAAAGTTCACGTGACAGTCACATATGATTAAAGCTGGGCTGCGTAGAACAGTTAATGTGCCTCTTTATGGTCAACGCCTCACTGCTCAGCGCTCACAGTGGGATCGGCTCTTGGTATTGGCTGCACATTGGCGAATACTGGCACCTGGCTTTGGACCGATACCTGATACTGGTATCAGTGCATCCCTAGTTAACATACACGTTACTGTGAGGAATCTTGTCCTTTACATTTGACACCTTCAGTGCCTCAACCTCACATCACGGTGGAAATTTAGAAAATCCATTCTGTCATCGATAATAAACATCTGTTTTTTTTTAAAAGCTGAAATGAAGAGTGGATTAAAATGAAACAGAAATTTGCAACATAATCTTCCAAATATACAGTGACATTTTTGTTGTTTTGTTAGTTAGTTTTACAGCCCATTCATGTTGTGTGCGATATTGGAACCTCAACCACAACATTTACCGGCACTTAAGCACATTTCAGATGAATTTCTGTAATATTGTCATAATATTGTGATTGGGATAATCAGTTTTGCCAATATCGCCCTGGAACATAAACTTAAAGCTACCATTCATAAATAGAATGGCCAACCCAGCCCTGTTGTATTCTCACATTTCAGCACTAGATGCTATCTACGTTACTGCAGTCTGATAGTGTGCCACCTCTGGTCTGACAGAAGAAGACCACACACCACAGGTGAGCCTGAACAAAGGCCAGGTGAAGGGCAGGGGGAGAGGAGAGGGGGGGACAGGTTTAATGTCTGCCATCTATTGGTAAAAAAAATCAAATAAACTTACAGATGGTAGCTTTGTGCCTACAAACTGCCTTACTTCCATGAGTGAAGTAGCCGTTGTCACCATGTTTCTTACATCATATAGTAACACTCTTGCTGTTGAACCAAGTAAGACATCATAAAATCTAACTGCACTTGATCCCATGCTTAATATTCAGCAGGCATCTCGTACGAACTGCCCGGGACTCTGCTTTGCACCGGTGCCCTGTGTCGCCGGGGGCACACATCCGCATTGACCACGGCTAGTTAAGTGCCAACAGCGCGTGGTGACATTGTTGACGATCTGCAGGCTGGTAGAGGGTGCATTCTGGCCCCCTTGTTTACAATGATTCATCCTCTGCTAAGGGCTTGTCTCCTGGTGGATTTGCTCAGTACTTTTCCAGCTCACAGGGACAGCTGGGCCCCACGCCAGATGTTCTGAATTTAATGAGAGAAATGATCACACAGAATAGGAGGGGTGGGGGGACTTAAAGGGAAGTGAAAAGCTTGATCTGGAATATAAAAGTCTGTAGTTAAAGTGCATATGACAGGTTAGACTATTCATTTCACTAAAACATACTTAACATAATTATATTCAAGATTTTACTACAAATATTGCTTTTTAATTTGGGTGAACTTTATAATATTACTTCCTGGTTGGACACGGGCAGCACATATGACGTACGTAGAGGTAATTCCATACCTGTTACCTAGCAACCATAATGTTAAGAAGGGCTAGAAATGCTCTAAATTCCACAATTAAACTAATAAAAATACATGACAAAATCATTATTTTGATGTAAAACTACCATAAATATTTACCACAGTTACTATCCCACCAAACCAAGTAACAATTAGAAAAACATGCAAACCTGTCATATGCACTTGAATAAATATTGGTACCACTGATGAAGTCTATGGAGATGTAGGTGACTTTGTGTTGTAATACATTACAGTATTTTGACCACAAAGCCGAAATAACTTATGCCGATTTTTGAGCCAAGACGTGAGTTTCCAGGCAACACATCCTGTTTTCAAAATTCATAAATATTTCCATGGTGTAGAAAAGTCCTGATTGGAATATCTCTTGTTCATAAGCTGCGTTCCGGGCAACTCGGAGGTGGGTTATTTCCCACTTGATGTTATGAGTTCCGACCTCAGAGCGTTCCAGCTGAATTCACTCGTATGCAGTAAAAGAAAAGTTCAATTCTGTCAACTGGACAAAAAGTTTTTGAGTGAAGTTGTTTTGCTGCTCATCCAAGTGGCTTCTTCAGTTCTGGTCTGATCACTGGTGGACACTGCCTTATATCTGTGTGAAGGGAGGAGCTAAATATACTGACACTAACACCTCTGTTTGTGTTTGCTGGCTATGTCTATTGAACTACGTTAAGTATGAACTGTGCCTGAGGGGCCTTAGACATCATTTATCTCCTATTTATAGCTCCATCCTCAGTCCTACATCAAAACAAAGAAAACAATAGTGATAGCTAGGATGCTAATAGGTGTGAGAGCACCCATTAGGGCTTGATTGATTATGATTATAAAATCTTATTCAGGCTCAGTTCACACTTAGTGCAGTTCAATAGACCTAGCCAACAGACATAAACGTGTGTTAGTTTCAGTGTAGTTAGCTCCTCCCTTCAGATAGATATAAGGCAGTGTCCACCAGCCATCTGATCTGGTGCTAACCTGCAGGCTAAAGAAATATACATGTTAATGAATTAAATATGTTAAATATTGTATTTTAAATATTGTCAAATTGAACCCGTAACAAATGTTTACATTGCTTATGTGGTGCAACCTCTGACTGTTGCTAGGCTTGGTCAGGACTACATAGCTGGAGGATTTTACGTATGGTACATTTTTTGGGTTGATGTGGAAAACCAGATTGCCCGGGGGAAACCCACCAAGACACAGGGACAAACATGCTAACTCAGTACAGAAAGACTTGAATGACCCGGGGATCGAACCCGGAACCTTTTTGGTGTGAAGCATGAGTAGTAGCTAGTCCCTCTGCCACCGTGCTGCTGATGGTGATTACATTGTTGGAATGCGTCACAGTTAATCTCATATGTAAAGTCTCTCAATCATCTCACAGTTCACAAGAAGGAATTACCAATTTGAGTTCTTGCTCAATTTTCCAGTCAGCTCTGGGAAATATCCCAGTTACCAGTTCCCTGAAACGCACTAATAGACACTGAGGTTAAAAATAAAGGAAAAATAAGAAAATATGTGAATGTGATTTTGTTAGGTATATGTGTTAAAAAAACAGATCATTTCTAATGTTTTTGTTGTTGTTTTTGTTGTTGTTGTTGCTGTTTTCAAAGCAAGCAGAGTTAATTGTTTTTTTGCCAGAAACCAAATTTTAAGAAGAAAAAATATAAACTGTAAAAGTAGAAGTCCATAGAATCTCTTTTTTCTAGTTCTTTTTTGTTTGCCAGTTTTTAAATGTGCATGTCTTTTTCTCCTCACTAAATGCGTCTTCTTGATTTACTTGTCAAATGTGCCAATATAAATAAATAACTCTTTATATAACTATTCTTACAATATTTCACACTTACTTTCCAGGCCTTAAACAACAATGTCTACAAGAACGTGTCTCCCTATGGCTCCCTCAACAACATCGTGGACGGGCTCAACTCCCTGACGGACCACTTCTCCGACCTGTCCTTGTCCTCTGAGCCCCGAAAACCCAACAAGAGACCCCCACCCAACTACCTGTGCCACCTGTGCTTCAACAAGGGACACTATATCAAAGACTGCCCCCAGGTAAAACATGCCAGTCGCACACACGACGCCATAGTAGGGCGAATAGCACCGGGTGAGCCAATCACACTATAGTAATCTAATGTAGGGCTTGTCAATGGATGAGTTTTGAGTGTGGGTGTACACTGTGTATTGTAATGTGTTGACCTTAAGAGCTTGAATCCTGTGTAGTTTAGACTTGTAGGTAGTGTGTATAATTAGAGGTGGACAGATGATAGAAAAACAGTTAGTATTGTGAGTGTTGTGGTGAATATATGCAAAATATAGTTTAAAATTGTGCAAAAAGAGATGATTCAAAATTGAAAAAATTGAAATGTCGTACAAATTGTATTGTAAACTACAAAATAAGATTATAAAGTGATATTTCGCACTTTTGTGGGCCATGTTAGAGTCATTTCACATCGTCTAAACTTAAAATTCATGTAAATTCACCTCATTTTTGTATTTTTTATTTTGTAAAATCAGTGAAAAAATGTATTTCCATTTCCAAAGAATTTCAGTGTGTGCCACACAAATGGCAACTAAAATCTGTCAAGCCCAGTACAATGCAAGGCTTGAATTCCACCATAATGCCCTTGCTGATAACCCAGGTTTAAAAGTTCACTTTTCTGGTAGGGGCATCCGCCTCCTCTTTGTCTCCATGGAGATGTCTTGAATGTTTTGTCTGGAATGTTCCTCACATTAGCGTTAAACCTATTTATCTTGCATTTATTCAACGTGTTTTTATATCTAAAATCACTGCACAGATCTGACCTATTACTTTCCCTGGGGCATCACCTGCTTGCCCCCATGGAGGTACATAAGCTTAATTCCATACCGTGGAACATTTCAGGTAAAGCAATAACCCCTCCATGGAGAAAGTAGGTGGCGGACGACCCTCGAACTGAAAAGTTACGTCGTGCATCTTTAAATATTGAACAACCAAATCCAAATTAATGCTAGTTAAACGTGCAGATAAAATGCATAGGCTCGACATGATGACTAATATAGTGAGTCTTATCCATTCATAGCAGTATGTGATGGCCCTTAATGTTGCAGCCAGTTCCTGTATGTATATATCTCTCCTTCTCTCCCTATCTCTCTTT
>KN483303.1:1542-11585 GCA_000787095.1 Periophthalmodon schlosseri | reverse complement strand
CTTTCCCTCTCTCTGTCCCTCACTCCCTCTCTTTGCTTGGCTCTGACCTACTTGTTAAACAGGCTGGCCACTGTCTTCTGCAGTCATGTGTGTGTGCGAATGTGTGCGTGTCTGTGTGCATCTTAACTGCCGCAACTGCCCCAAACTATCCCTTACAAACACTATAAATAAAACGGAGATCGGGGAGGCTGTCCGGCTAAGTTTGTCCGTCTATCTTTTTTAAACGGCCGAATATTTTTAAACCGTGGTGATTTGTAGGCTGACCTAGCTTGTGTCGTGCACAGTAAGGATGTGAGTATGAATGCTGGGCTAAGAGTGGAGCTGTCAAATTAAACCAGAGAGGAGCAGGGGTCAGGTCGGCAGCAGTGTGTGACCAAAGGCGAAGGGCCCCAGCTGCTGTCATTGAAAGTCATCACATAGACACAGAGACAGGAGGCTGGTTACAAATTACCATAGTACTGAACATTAAGGAGGGGGTTTGTCTGCTTGTCTCCATGGATATCCTATTGCTTTATTTGGAAAGTTCCACTGTATGAAATTAATCTTATCCATCTTACATCTTATTCAATCACTGGTGACAAAAATACCTCGGGAAACATGCATTCTTACTGGGGACGTCTTTTCACAGATCTTACCTGTAACTTTCCTTGGTGGTGTCACTTGCTTCTCATGGAGGTAGATAAGTTTAATGTCAGACTATGGAATGTTCCAGGCAGCGCAATAATATCTCCATGAAAGCAAGTAGGTGCTGATCCTCCACCAAAGAAGTTACACAGTGTCTTTAAAATGGAAAATGGTGTGGGGCCAGTATATTGCAGTTGTTAGACTATAGTCCTCTAGAGGCTGCAATAATAGTGGATACAGAGCATGCATACAGAAATTTTACCTATTTACGTGTTGTTTATATACAGTATGTAGCACTTCCTCTATTGGATACTCAAAACCCTTTTTATCATGAAATCATTCACCCATTAAAGGCAGATAAAATTTATTGCTGAAGAAAGCAACAACTATATGCATTGCAAGTAATGAGGTTTGAACCACCAACCCCCAAGTTAGTGGGTAAATGTTCCAGGATGCTAAAAGATAACTGAAGATTGAGAGCCAGCTCAGAGTAAGAATGCATCTTATTCAGTGTATTCACCAATAAACACAACTACAAGATAGATAAGTTAAAAGTGGAACTTTTAAACGGTGGCGTTTAATAATAATTAATAATAATAATTTAATAATTAATAGCATTGTCTACTATTCCTAGTTAAAAACTGAGTGTGTTGCCTCCAGGCGACTGCAATTTCGAGTACTACGTGACATCACACTGTACAGGCCTAATTAAAGCAAGGTGTTTCTGCAGGGGCAGATTTTGAAGTTGTGGGCTAAGTTTAACACCATTAATGCTATACTATGGAACATTCCAGGCAAGGCATAACATCTCCAGGGCGGCAAACCTCCATCAGAAAAATTACTCAGTAAGTGTAATGTGTAATTGTTGTTTTTGTTTGTTTAGTTGCATTGCTTCTTATTTTCATCTTCACTTCAGATCAATGACCAAACAAAAGCTTTGTGTCATGGAAATGTGTGTTTGTGAAATGTTATGTTTGCTAAACTTTTGTCGAGGGAAAAATGTCATGTTTTGATTCAAAAAGACAAGCAAAATTGCTCGTAATTGTGGTATCGTGCACCATGTTTTCATTTCACTCATCGGCCGTAATCATTCTCTCTTTTCCATTAGTTTGAGAGAGCGGCACTGGCCTAGCCCTAGCCCTGCCTATTTCAATGGGATTGTAATGGTGAACAGATGTGATATGAAAATGCTTCGACCAGCTCTCTGACTTATGCTGCGTCCCTGGAGGTGTGTGAAAGACCAGTGTACTGATGAAAAATCTGTGAGACCGCCAACTAACCAATGTATGGGAATTAGATCATCATATAGACAACTCCAATGAGAATATATAGGTCCAGTCCAATACAATGCATCGTATACATCGCGTTTCCCTTCTGATCCCAGCTCCAATCATATGTTACCCAATATGCGACAGGTGTATATAAATGGTGCAGTTCGTTCAATCATTTTCCATATGGATTTTTCATTGGACACATTGTACACTTTCGCGCTAACGCTCTCCGGTGGGTCGTTGTAAAAGAAATCTGTCTTGCATTTATGGAGGAAGTTGGAAGTGAAAATACAGGGCTAAATCTGAAAATAGAATTGAAATTAGAATATTTCGCAGTTGTTCTCTTAATTATTCAAGTGATGTCCTTTGCAGCTGCAGTAGGGTTGTGAAAAAATGTATGCCAAGATATAAATATAAAGATATAAAATATGAAGTGGAAAAGCGCTACAGAAAAATGTGACTATTTATGTAGTTAATGGAAGAATCCATTATTGTAGTATTTTGCTATTTATTTTTCAAAACAGAATTTGTTGTTTAATTTTGACCACACAATTTTTGGAATTTATGGCTCAATAATTATAATCAAATCTAAATGCTCCTGGATATGCTTTAAAAGTGGTCTGTGAAATAAATTACGATTAAAAAAAAATATAGCAAGATAATAAAAATCTGAAAAAGACAAGATTTAAATGTAATCTCACACAGGTCATTCAGCTGTTCTTAACCACTTTAGCAGTTAGTCCGAAAAGCTGAGAAGAATCCAAAATGGCCCCACACCTCCACAGTTCAACACCATCACGCTTATTTAGCTCCCTCATGGGCCCGTTTTCTCATAAATTTCCTGCTCATTCATGCTACATCACTTACTGTACTGCTCACTCACCTGTCAGTACACGCCTTGGCAGGGGCATTGCGGGCTTCTTCTAATAACCCAAAGAACAGATGTGTCATGGGGATTGGTTTAGGAACATTTTAACAGACGTAAGAAATTTGCACTTTTTCCAAACACAAGGTGGTTTTCATTTGAGCAGTGATTACAGTAGTTACACAGGGCTTATTGCTATCTGGCTACAGTGGATTTTTGTAGAGTAAGAGCAGGGAGGTTATGTTAATACGTTGTCCAGTCTAAAGGTGCTGTGCCAATACAAACAGAGGGTTCCTGCCTCACGGAGAGATCCTGAGTTTGTCATTTAGACACTTTGTGAAGACAAGCACAGTTTTCCCCTATCGCTGCCACAAAAATGAATGGTATTTTTTCATCTTAAAGGGGTTGTGTACTCAAATGTTTTGATGTAATAAAGGAAAATTAGTTTTGCTCCAGTACAGATTTTAAAAGCAGCTCCTCTAACTTCTTCTAACTAGCAGCATTTCCAAAGTGGAAGCAGCACTGTTAGCATGGTAGTTATTGTTAGCATTTTGGTAATGGCAAAACTCTGCACAGGCCTCTAAAAGGTGTGGAATGTGCTTATATAATCATTGCAGTGAATAAACAGTATAAAGTTAACTAGTTTTTGTTTTCGCATTTTCAAGATAGTAAAAATCAGGTACAGCTCCTTAAATAATAACCTGATGAGCCGAGTGGTACAGTCTGTTACAATGGACAACAGTAGCTCAGTTGTTTGTCCACTGATCCAAAGGTTGATCCGAAGGTAAACGTAAACATCACTGGTTGAGCGGTCAGATCCATTGACCCACAGGTTGGTGGTGCGATTTCAGCTCCCATAGCTGAGTGTGAGCGTACACTGGTGTGTGAGTGTGTGTGAGTGTGTGTGAATGGTTCCTTGATCTGAAGCGCTTTGAGTGGAAAGCGCTAGATAAAAATGTGACCATTTACCATTACAACACTAGGTGAGCGATCACTTAGGCTACTAATATGGACTTTTTGAATTCCTCTTCAAAGTTCAGAACATATGATGGTGTGGTAACCCATGAAGCTCCTCTGTGTTTTAAAGTTGGTAAAATTGTTCTGATCTGAATTGCCAACACAGCTTAGCGACTTTACTACCATAGCTGCCATTGTGTTTAGCTTAATCCAAACTGCTTCACTTGTCAGCACACCAGCAGATGCTAACAGATTTCTTATTGTATGCCGTCATTAAGTTAATTTGTTGTCAGCTTTGTGTTGCTAACAGCCGTGCTAAGTAGCCATCATGTCTCAGTCTATGCCCACGCCTCTCAGTAAAGTCATCTGATATTTCTTGATAAGTAAGTCTCTTTGTGAATATTGTTGTTTTATGAACTTAAAATCTAGCTGGCATCAAACAAAAGCAGTGGCAAAATCAACATTAAGGCTTCATCACCATACGTCAGCGACCCAGCTCTTAATGGCTTGGTTCTTCTTATGCCAGAGACTGAGGCTTGTGCCATTCAGAAGAACCAGGGCCCTGGATCACAATGTGGTGTGACTGAGAGGGAGAGTCAGTGGCACCAGTGTGGCCAGTCTGTCTAGACATCAGCGCTCCTCAAATGCATCAAACTCAATCACTTTTTATGTGAAGTCAAATCTTGAGAGAAGAGATGGGTAGTACTCAAATATTATTACTCAGGTACCTTTATTTTATACTTAACATTTTAAAATACTGGTACTTTTGAGAGTTGATTTATGACACTGCATTTTTACTTGTACTGGGTATTTGGATGATTAGGGTTAGGGTCAGTATTAAACAACTGAGCATTACATAGTACATAGTAAACAGCAATGTGAAACTAAATTGGCTTAATAACAGAAACAGGTCAACTGACTTCCTATTCAAAACTGCAAAACTATCCAAGCAGCTTTTTTGAACCCCACATGTGTAATCCCGAGTCTAATTTTTTCACATATTCGTATAAGAAAGAACGGAGCTCTGGGCATAGAGAGGGGGTAGGTGAAAACAGACATTTTCAGAGCACTTAAGCATCAAATGCAGGACAAAAAAGGATTGCTCAATCATGCATGAATCAATCAAAATACAACTTTGAGTAAACTAATATTTTTAATATTACAAAAAATCTCCTTGTGTATCTAAAGCAACTTACATTCAGCACTTGAATAGTACTTTCACACTAAGATTTCTTAGTCTTTAAGTTATTATTTGGAGGGCCACTTTTTATTTTTACAATATTATTTGACCTAAACATGTTCTTAGTTTAGTATTTTTACTCCTCTACTTAGTACTTCGTAGCAAGATCAGCTCATGTTGTTGGCTATTGAATGTAGTCCATTATCTATAACCAGCTCATCCTAGTGTCTTTTCCTGTATCCCCCTCTCTCTTTCTCTCCACATACTTCACAGTCAATAGGCCCTTAATGAAACGGCTGCGGTTGTCAAAGTCTTCTTGCATTACTTCTATTTTAGTCGTGGGCCATGCAGAAGGACTGGAGCGCGGTGTGTTCGCTGAAAGGGGGATTTTTCAGTTTGAGTGTCGGTGGTGCGGTGAGAGCGGTGGGCCTGGCAGCAGCTGGGGCAGAGGTGTTATGTAAACGCTCTTTTATTGGGAAAATGAGGTCGCTCCCCCAGTTATGAGCAGAATGCCCCCGGTCGCCTCACTTTGGCTCCGGTCCAACGTGTCTCCCACTTGAACTCAGCTTTCAAGTCCGAGTGAAAGAAAAGTTTAGTCAGATGAGTGAAATTACACATAAAGAAGCAAGTAACATTTTCAATTTGACTTAAAGCTACCAGTCGTTATTAGATTAGCCGACCCGCCCCTGTTGTATTCTCACTTGTCACCACTAGATGCAGCCTACTTTACTGCAGTGTGATAGTGTGCCAGCTTTGTCCTGACAGAAGAAGACCAGAGAGTCCAGGTGAGCCTGAACAAAGGCCAGATGAGGGGAGGGGGAAACAGGATTCACATTTGAAAAATCAAATCAGCTTGGTGCTTTATGGTAGCTTTAAAGAGGGGCTAAACACCTAAACTCCACCCCCAACCACATTTCAAATAGAGCTGAGAGACTGGGCAGTGCCTGTGGACTAAAGGGGAGAGTGTCAAAATGAAACTGCTGTGTAGTGTCTGCATCCAGTTATAAAGCCATTAATCCTTGTGAACCAGGAAGTGCACTGTTAGCATGCTAGTTATTGTTAGCATTACCTTGATGGCAAAACTCTGCTCTGGCCTCCTCTGAAAGTTGTGAATAGCATTATAAGCTCATCATGGTCAATAAATAGGATACTCTGAATGCCTAAGGTCAGTGAGGAATAACTTTGGACCACTGCAAACCGTTTCAAATGAACTAGTTCTGTTTTTCTCGTTTTTAGGACAGTAAAAATCACGTACGGCGTCTTCAACTTTTCTACCAGATGACTCCGCCTCTGATATCAAAATGATGCACTGAATGACACGGCGCTGCTGTGTCTCCCGCTAGAAAGATTAACAAGTGGAAAAGTTTTTTTGCAGGTTGGCGTGGGCGGCCATATTTGTCTCACTACAAGTCTCTTCCCTGGCTGTCATGTGCTCCCCAGACACACCCCATTCGTTTGATAACTTTGTACGTGTGTTTAGACAGTTAGCTCAACTTTCAATAACTTATGCACAAGTTCAAATCTAGCATGTAAACATATTATTCATATCTGATGTATTAATTGATTGCATTTCAGTTGGAATGTTCGCTGTCTGTTTTTAAAAGAGAGTTGGGAGAATCAGGACTGATCAGAAACACATGAAAAGCATTGATCCAGATACAAAGCCCCCTCTGTCATTGTCCATAATGGCCCCATTGTGTTACAGAGGCAGTGGGATGTGTATATATAACTTGTATTATTTATGGTGATTTTCTGTAGATGGGAAAAGCACATGTAGTGAAGACATGCTCCACTGATGGTTGGATATGTCTGGATAAGTCTCCTACAGTATCGGCTCACAGTGTAACAGGGCCGTTTGAATCTATAATAATCAAATATGTTACGATTGGATTGCGTGACGAGGCAAATCTGACTATATTTGACCTAATAATTACAGAAACATAGCAATAGTTTGGAGAAGATGCTAAGGAAGGGATGTAAACTCAACACTGACAAAGCTATTCCAGTTATGTACAGTATATATAGGCCATTTGGCGTGAACAAATATTTCAGTTTCTTAGCTCATCAGATGCTGTTAAATGTTGACACAATCTTCCCTATTCATAGTTTTCAGCTTCCTGTTTATAGGCATCGTTTTGAGGACTTTTCATTATTCAAAAGATATCCATGAGTTTCAGATTGATGCATTAGCACCGTTTCCTTAACTATTACAATTCAAAACAAAATATTATATCTTTTGAATGGTGAAAGGTTTTCAAAATGGTGCCTTTAAACAGGAATGTGACAAACATGCATAGAAGTTGTTTTGAAATTGAATTAATATTTTCTATGACAACGGTGCTAATTTCCAAAAACCCTGAGACTCCTAGAAAAGATCATTTGTCTAAAAGTTGCCTAGTCATATTCCTCCCCCTTTACTTTCCCCGCCTGTTTTCCTGTATCTGCTCTCTTCTTCTCATTTCAACCAAATGCCAGTGCAGTGATGAGTCCCACACTTTCAGTAGCAGAGGCCTGTCTCCACGGTGACAAATGGGGCTGTAACGTGCCGTAACAGCAGATGCTGTAAAACCATCTTCACACTACTGACCCAGTCACACTCTCTAATGTGGACAAATGTAGGCGATGCATGTGCTTGTCCTTCACCAATCAACGAAGGCACAGACAAAAGAGAATTTCTGTGTTACTGAAAAGGATTTGAATTCTGAATTTGAAGTAGTTTTCACTAGAGTTTGGGTTTATTTAATTAATTTAACCCAATTATTTGACTTCAGGACTTTTGTGTGACTTTGTGGAGAATGTTTACCTACTTTTAGTAGTCTTACCTTGATTTTGCAAGTCTACATAATTGAATGTGTTCGAAGAAGTTTCTGACTGGTTTCATGCATTATTTTCTTATTGTTAGCATAATTATTAGATAGTAAATCAAGAATATTGCATTTAATAAATACAAACGATTTAAAAATAATGATAATCTGAATTATTGACATAAAAATGTTGACACTAGTACAACATTTTAAAAATTAACAGCTATAAACAGAATTCATATAAACTTGTTAAAACCAAAATCTGAATTTTTATGTTGTTTCTCTCCCTAAACCATTTTAACCTATAGAGTCATTTTTGTTATATCTTGACACTTGCCTCATTGGCAGAGCATTTTAGTCAAAATAAGAAAAAATATAATGATGTATCACTTTTTATTAACTACTCAAAACCGTATCTTTAACTATACCTCATGTAGACATTGTTTTTTACAGTGCATTTTCCGATGTCTCACTTTAATCTGTTTGGCAGTGGTGCTGGGGTCATTGTGTAATCATTATGTTTTGATTTGTCAGTTTATTGTGATTTGGGGAGTCAGGGACAAGATAATATGTCAACTTTGTTATTTACTATGACGCGCCGGCCCACGCTGCACTGTGGGAAAGAGCAGCTTTTGAAGGCAGAACTCATTTCCTCTGTCGTGACTCTTAAATAAATCTGCCCCATATCTGTAAATGAGTTTCAGACATTTGCCCAGCTAAATATTATATTACAAATCTGACTGCTATAGGGGAATAGCAGTATCAAGTACAGTATATGGCCCATCTGGTGTCTAAAATCTCTCCTAAAAATGTACAGAAATTTATACTTTAACATAAGACATATGAATCAATCAAAATAACCTTTTTTTTCATCCCCGAGGGCCAATTTAAGCACATTGGTCTCATTGCAGCTTATGAATGAATAAAATGATTTTTTCCCTTCCACGTTGCAGATTGATTTAACATGAGAAAAGCAATTAAGTGTCTTGCTTTGTGGAATCCTTATGCACTTAGATGAGGTTGGAACCTGTTACGCACTGGTTGGTGGGTGAACACTAAACCCACAGAGCCTTTGCATTCAAAATGAAATCAAAATTTGAACTGACACTGATTGTCTCCTTATGGAAAGAGACTTGCTAATCCAGTTTATTCCCATGTAAATATGTTCAGAAAAGCATGTGATTCTTGTGTTTCATGGTTCATATTTCAGTCTTCACTTAAATGTTAATGCTCCTGGATCTGTTTAAAATGTACACTATGAACTAAAACATAAATCATTAAAAGTCCTATATTACTCAAAATGGACTGGAGGAAACAACATTATAGCATAGATCAGAAAATAGCGTAATACGGGCTCTTTAAATCTAATCTCAGTACACTATTGTTTGCCTAAAATCATGCAGCCCTACGTCACCTCTGAAATGTGAATACACGTCATATTTTATCTGTCTTAAAAATCCTTCTCTTTGCATATCTAAAAGTGACTGCAGGTATGTAAGTCGCTGGTAAAGTTGTTCAATAACTAATACGTGATGTGTTCTGTAGACATTTGCAGTCCCCATGAGACCAATGTCCTCAGCTCTGAAAGGAAAACCTGAATTCTCCATCTGCACTGAATCTCATCACAGCTCCACATTTAGCCCTTGTGTCCCCTCTCTGCACACAGCCACAGTTGAACTGGTTTGAATCTGACCAGGCCCATCCGGATGCTGTGTGTCTTTTGTTCATTTCCTTCCCCTACTCAAACATATAGTGCCACACCATGTTCTCTGCATACAGCGAATTTGAATATCGCTTTTAGATCTATAATTGGCCAAACACTTCCCTGTGCATACAAAATACCATTGTTGCCAGCAGAGGGAACATGGACTAGAGTGGAGCTGTTCAAATATGTGCTTGCTATACACGCTTGTCAGTGAAGATCTTGTTAGATTTCGGAAGCTAAGCAAGCTGGGCCTGGTTAATACTTGGATAGTATGGGGCTGTCAAAAGTATCAAGGCCGCTGGGAATGTGCCACAGTGGGTTAGCGGTGGCTCTAGTGGATACTGTTGTCGTGTCCTTAAACAAGACATTTCACCAACCTTGTCTAGTATGAATGTGGTGCTGCGTGAGCGTTGGTGGTGGTCGGAAGGGCTGATGGCGCACAATGGCAGCCTCGCTTCAGTCTACCCTAAGGCAGCTGTGGCAACAATAGTGGCTTATCACCACAGAGTATGGAGTGAATGAATAACACACTGTAAAGAGCTTTGGGTGTCTTGAAAAGCATTATGTAAATCCAATGGTAGCTCAGTAGCTCAGTTGAGTGTTTGTCCACTGATCCGAAGGTTGGCGGTTCGAATCC
>JACM01030822.1:0-27673 GCA_000787095.1 Periophthalmodon schlosseri | reverse complement strand
ACCGACACATGGACCAACAGTTCAATGGTAAACCAAATGGAATATGATCTTTAACGAAACGAAATTTGCTTTTAAACAATTTAGGTAACTAATCAACAAAACAAAATTCAACCAGGCTAAAACTGTAAAAATAGTATGCTAAATGGGCTAATTATGCTAGCTTCTCTCCATAGAAATAATATGGCTTTTCTCGTTAGCCAAAGCTAGCTCTCGAATAAATTTGCTGAAATAAAAAAAATACGTAAAGGTAAACTTTTAAAACTTTTTATATTTGATTATTTCTTTATGTTTTGTTATTATAATACAGTAGCCTATCCTGTAAGAAAGATGATTGCTTTTATAGTTGCATTTACGGTCGTTTCACCATTTTGCGAGCAATCAATGTATTACGTATTAAGTATTTGACGTTTGTTGGAATGTTTTTTCTTGAAACTTAACTGAAACTTATCTTTTTTCACATCCAGCCAGCAACTTATTTTACTGAGAAGATGCCACGATCGTCTACTAACCACAAAAAACTCTGCAAATCTATGGTAACTCCCCGGGCTCGTATTATAATCGGCAATCTGAAAAGAGAAAATGCGTTTTTGTTGAGGACTTTGAATGAGCTGGCTCGGCATCACAATGACCACAACAGGATTATAGAGGTAAGTAAAAAGGTAAACATGGCTCAACTGCTTTGATTGGAGTTTAATCCATTTTAGAATATGCATTTTATTTGGGTTTCAGCTGTCTTTTTATAGGCAACATTTGAGCACTTTTCACCATTAAAAAGATAGGATCTTTTGTCAATTGCCATGGCAACGGCCCAGGAAATTACTTAAGATAAAGTTTAAAAAGTATTGTCACTGTTAAATATATTACTCAAGTTGGAGTTATAGCTTGGTGTCTGAAACCTACACAGAGAAGTACAATCTGAATGAAAGTTATTCAAGTAAATGAGTACTACCGTCTCCACCTAGGAGTCTATAAGATCTGCAGAGGATCCCAAAGATTCAAACTAGAATTATTGAATTACAATAAAGAAATGTATTACTGTTCTGTAAAATCTTGAAAAGCATAAAAACTATATTTTTTAATCACTGAAAGAAAATGATTCTGATATATTTGAATGGATGTAATTAGTAAATTGTAAAGGCTGCAGTTTTTGAAGTACCATAATTTCCTCCTCAAACAATAAAATATCCTGTCTTACTCTGTATAAAAACTGTTAACCCTGTGGTTTAGATCTGTACAAACATGTTCTGAAATGTGATTTTTGTATTAGTTTGTCAACTCACATTTAATTCTTTTTGTCATTTCTTCTGGATTTGTTAATTTTTAAAGGAATCCTATTTTTTAAAACGTAAACATAAAGCATAAAATCGCAATTAGATATTTTCCCCTAATTGCATAGCCCTATGTCCCATCTTAACATAGAACATTTCCCACTTTTACTACAGTTTGAGGGGGATCAAAAAATGTGTCTAACTTTCTGTAAAAATAACTCAGTGTACGTATTTGTCTGGAATATGTAATTAGCAGTGTCATCCCAGAACATGTATTACATTTTTATTAAAATCTCTGTTTACAGAGATTTCTTGCCCTAGTACCTTGCTGCCCATCATCCCAAGAGTATAAAGCAGAGGATGCAAACTGCCTGCCAGTGCTGATGCAAGAGGAGCAGAGGGGCCATGAAGAAAACCAGTGCGATGTTGTGAATCTAAGAAGACTGACCTGTTACGCCAATGAGATAGCGGACATAAAGGACCAGCTTGTGAGCATCTCAGCCAGGTGTCAGTATCTGGAGAACAACTCTGCAAAGGAACAGGTAAAGAAGTAGTAGTGGTAGTGGTAGTAGTAGTAGTGGTAGTGGTAGTAGTAGTGGTAGTAGTAGTGGTAGTGATAGTGGTAGTAGTGGTAGTAGTGGTAGTGGTAGTAGTATTTGTTTTGGAAAAGAAATATCCAGATGTTAAACTGTTATTTTATTTTATGTTTTTTCACATGTCATATTTACTTTTTCCTTATAGTTTAGTATTTTACTCACTGCATTTTATAGTGTTTTATCAATGTATTACTGTACATGTTGTAAAGCGGGAGGGGAGGTACAAGGATATTTGTTTTGGGGAAAAAAACAGATGTTAAAGTTTTTGCAATATTCACTTTCACCTATTTAGTATTTTACTTAGTGTATTTTACAGTGTTTTATCAGTGCCTTACTGTTCATGTTATAAGCAATTAGACAGGAAGGACTACAGCTCTGTACTTTAGCTTTATTGGCACCCTCTCAATATATTTACATATTTTAGATGTGTCTTGCCCACAACACATACAATAATTAGCTTTTTAATGCATAGTGTACAAGACAATACCACTTTATTCTGTTTTGCTTCTTTTTAACCACTAGATGGCAGAAGCCAGCAATTATAGAGATGGATTTCAAGCTGAGAATATGCAACCAACATTTTAATTACATGTTAATAACCACAATTCAATTGTGTTATGAGCTATGGTTACAATAGATTTACATGTATGTATTATGTATGTATGATGTATTTTATTTTGTACAGGAGTGTGCTGTTGATGTGCAGGGCAACAATGCCACCATCACAGAGCTCCAAATCAGCCTCAATGATGTAAGTTTGTTTATTTTATTTATTAGTTTATTTATTGATTAATTTATTTATTCACTCATTAATTTTTATTTATTTTTATTTATGTATTTATTTTTATTTTTTTCAATTAATACACATTTTGATGAGATTCAGAAAACTCAAATTTTCTTTTCCTGACCTCCTCCAGGCCATTGACAAGAATAAGCAGTGGGTAGAGTATGACCAGCAGAGGGAGCTCTACGTGAAGTCCATATTAACCAGAATGTCGTGGCTGGAGAAACACCTGCACGAAGTCTCTGAAACCCGGGTGGCTGAGCGTGAAGACTTTCTGTCAGATGGTGAGATTCTGTTAAAGGAGCACTATGTAACTTTTCTGGTGTGTGTGTGTGTGTGTGTGAGTCCTGATAGTTTGGACTCTTCCTTAGAGTGGTCATGTGATGTTGCTGTGACGTGTCCGATCAGCTGATTTAAACAGGTTATGGCGCCCTCTTCCAACCGGTGGAGGCAGGATCACAGTCGCGACTTCCAACTTCTTCAGAACAGTATCCCAGGTGTGTGAGAGTAAAAAGGCCCCCTCATTCCAGTTTAAAGTTCCGAGAGGACCTTTTTATTCTCACACACCTGGGATACGGTCCTGAAGAAGTCGGACTCCAGATGGCGCTGTTGTCCTGAAGACTAGATGAACCTCACAGTTGCTCTGTATGTTAATGTTAATATGATAATGAAATAAACAGTCTAACCTGTCATATTCTCATTGCTCCAGTTTGTCTACACATCATATATCTGATTTGGGATTAAAAACCAACACTAAACCTGGTCTATATCTCTATTAAACCAATACTGAACCAGGACCAAACAAGGACAAGGGTGAATGTTTGTTTAACGCCCCTCATCTGATTATCCCTTTACAGAAAAGAAGAAACTCAAACAGATGGAGCAGTACTATGAAGAACTTATGCAGAAAGCCGGTCAGGAGTTAGACATACTCAGAGAACAGGTCTGTCTCATCCAGGCCGCCTTGACCCAGGCCCAGACAGAGTAAGTGCTGATTAAAGTCATTCCATCTTTTTAGACTGTAACATTAATACAGTTTTAATCATATTTTTAAACTTTATTTCTCAGATTAATTACAAATATTTATGTAACTGGGAAAGAAAAAAAGCCTTAATAATATGGGCACTCGTTCTGCCCCACAAAAACCCAGAGTCAGAACCATTAAGTCTAAATTATGTTGGCTTTTAAACATTAATAAAAAACATTTGCAATAAATCTATACTTCCACAATACGTTAACTTTTGATAGTACAAAAATAATTCTTCCAAATAATCATCAGAGTTAATTCAGTTTTCAATTCATCTTTATTCCAGACTCATGGTCCATTATTAAAACAGACAAAAACAGTGACAATACAAACAGTAACATTTACGTCTTAAAAAGACAGCCACACCAGTGTCTCCACATCTTGGACTGATAGCGGATTGCACTGAATCTTATGTTTGTGAGGGACATTATTATTTCATTTTCTGACTTATTCAGCCTGGAAATAAAACTGTACATTAAAGTTATTAGTACAGCAAAGTGTTCACTTGTGCAGTGAGAAATAAATCTATTTTCAAAGGATAGATACAAAAATGAGACAAACTAAATCATATCTGAAGGAGTGGTTCCATGAAACACAAATGTTCAAATCATTTTATATTGTCAACATAAAGCTTTTGTCACTTGTAGACTTACTCACAGAGGGAAGAGGAACCAAAAGTTTTAGTACTGTTACACTGTAAAAAGCATTTCTGAAATAGGAGTTAGAGGTCAATGTACTTGAGTATGTGTAACTGAGTACTACCTACCTTTGTTAATCACGATTCCAGTTACAGCCCAAATTTCTTGTATTTTTTATCCATTCATAAATATTCTTCTGATACACAGGTGCAGAGAAAAGCAGTTTGAGCTGAATGAACTCAGGAAGCAGCTGCAGTGTGACAAGGCTACACCAAACCCTGCAGACATAAGGAGGGAAGATGAGGAGGAGTATCTGACCATCGAGGCCGAAGACCTCCAGGTGACACTAAACAAGGAGAGGCGCAAGTCAGTTACCTTAGAGCTGCAGGTACATGTACTATGAGACCAGATATTTAAATGTGTAAAAGTGATGGTTAAAAAGTGTGAAAACAATTTGTCATCTTTTAGTCAGGACATCTACAGAAGTACTTCCTCAATCACTATCACAAGGCTCAGAAGCAGATGGCAAAGTTTAAGCGCATGGTAAGAAGGTTTCGTTTGATTGTTGGGGCTGCGGATTATAATATAAACTTTGAGTACAGCTAATTGGCTTCCATACATCATCCTCAAACATGCACAATATAGGGTTGTCAAAAGTATCAAAAATCAGATACTAATTGATTCATTGCAAAAGTCAAAAAAACAACTCAGCCACAGATACAGATGAACAAAACACATTTGAGCTCTGGCTAAAAGTTACATATAGGGGTTAACTGTCAGTTATCCATATCTTAAGGTCAACAGTTCACCACAAGGAAGACCCGAGACTACAGCTGTTTAATTAATTAAAAAGTAACATTAACTAGCTAAAGTAAACAGATAATGTTTAGTTTTGAGAAGGCTAACAGCAATAACTCTTACTGGTTAGCTCTTTTAAATGCTGTTAATGAGTGGGCTGAGTGATTTTATTCATGGTGACAAAATGGTGATAAAAATCCCAACAATCCAAGATAAAAGCACATGAATGCAAACAAGTCAGAACCCCGACATCTCATCTTGGAATCCCGAGTTCCCAAAGGACCAGATGGATGCAGCAATAGACTAGTATTGTTTAAATGTCTGCACTCTATGGGTCCTCTTTATTTGAGGGAGCTATTGGAGCCCTAAACTCCAGAGCCCTGAGGTCAGCTGACCAGCTCCTGCTGCTGTGCCCACGGCCGGAAACCAGAGGAGACAGAGCCTTTTCTGCAGCGCCAACATTATGGAACAGTCTCCTTCTGCCTGTCAGATCCTCTCAGTCTGTAGCGTAGTTTAAGATCAAACTAAAACCCACCTCTTCTCCCTGGCATTTGGTTCCAGCTAGGCAGGATATCTTGGTGTTTTATTGTTTTGTTGCTCTTTGCCTATGTGTCGTATTTTATGTATAGCTCTTTTTGTTTATTGTTGTTCATGTGAAGCACTTTGGGCAGCTTAAGTTGTATTTTAAATGTGCTATATAAATAAAATTGAATTGAATAGTACACGCCTATGGACATACCTGGACCATTTGGGGATTACATAGATATAAGACCAGAGGCTAATATAAAAGAAATCATCATTGTGGTATTGGAATCAGTATGGACTATTGAGACTATTCCTTAGCACTTAAATCAAGTTTGATTTGGCCCTGGCAGCATTGAATAAGGACAAAAATTCAATATTATAAGGCTACTTAGATTTAGACGGGTTTTTTTTAGTACAAGGAAAAATTACTACATCATAGTAGCCTGATAGTTACTGGTTACAGAATAGTAATAAAATAGAACTAATACTAATTACTAATATACTAATTATAAAATAGGTAACACATGGCTATAGCAAATGAACTGAATTGTCAAATACTCATATAGCCTATGTAACATTTTGGTTTTCAGATCGAGATTTTGCTTCAAGATCTTCACGACGAGAGAGAGAACTGTTCATATTTAAAGCAGCAGCTGGAGCTTGTCCAAGCTCAAACAGAGGAGAAAGAAGGCACTGAAAAGGTTTGAGCAGGAACAAATGAACAGTTCAAATGTCATGTTCTAGGATTTTGTAATGGCTTAATATCTATAAGTAATACATTATATTGGTGATATAATGTGAGGGAAACACAGAATTCAATTTAGATGCAAAGAAAACCATTTTTCATTTTGTCATTTAAAGCCATTTGATTGTCTCCATGGAGATATTATTTTTTTAGCCTAGAAATCCCTTTAAAAACATGCAGCAGGGTCACCTCTCTCACCTCACTAATCTGACCTGTAACTTGGTCTGGTGGTGTATCTTATTAGAGGCAAAGCAATAAAATCTCTATGGAGACAAGAAGGTGTTGAACCCTTCACAGAAAAGTTACTCAGTGCACCTTTAACTAAATAAAGGTATTTATTCACCAAATAAATACCTTTACCCCAAACCCCATATGTAATCAGCTGAGTAACAATTGTGGAATTACCTCCTTTTGTGACACATCTGTTGCCCATCCTCCATCAGGAAGTAAAATTATAATGACAGAAACTAGGTTAGATGTTTAGATAAATCTTAAAAGTAATTACAGTATGATAACTTTAATCTAGTTAAGGACCAGGTCTAATCTGTCATATCACTTTATATTCATCGTCTTCTTTTTTTTAGACTTACAGTCCAACCCCAAACTCAGCTCGGCCCTCAGTCCTCCCCCCTCTCCCTCCTAAGACCTGTCGCCCACTCTCACCTCACAAGAGTGTGCTGGAGGAGAGCTTCATGGAGTGTCCCATGTGCCACACCGCCTATGCTGCAAGTCAATACAACGAGCTCATCGAACACCTGGACTACTGCCAAATCTGAGCTAAGACTAAGGACAACTTCTATATGAGTTACATTAAAACATATATATTTGAATGAAAAAAGCTCTTTTTGAAATGTGGTTGTGGGCGGAGTTGGTGTGTAGTTGGTGTGAGTAGGTGTGTAGTCACACTTTATTGTTTAAAAAGTAGGATGAGTTCAGAGTTCAGTAAGTTTGAGTAAGGACTGATATATGAACTGCTAAACTAATACAATAATCCCATGCATCTGACAACATGTTTAGAGGTCTAAAAATTTAAGGGTTGTTTTTTTTTCTTTTTTTTTTAATAAAATGATAAAATGTTATTCTCTTACGTAAATAATTGGAGTCTTTGTGATTCAAGAATTGCGCCAATTCAAATTTTGATTTGATTTTGAAATATTGCACAGGTCTAATAGACACATTATAATATTGACTGGTGTCCCAACCCAGGGTCTCATACAAATATAGTTCACAGGTTGTGTAAGTTAATCCTTTTCCTGTTCTATTTAAAAACAGATTAGTATGCAGGCCAATACAATACAATGCGAGTGGGGAGAGGGAGGCAACAGAAAATAGAACTGACCTATGCTACTGGCTTAAAACATGCTCGGCTCTTTTAGGAACCTTTCATATAATGTCTTAGGGAAAGTTATTATGGGAGATTAACCTGTCTGAGACCAAGACACACAGTACGTCTGCAAAGATGTCATGTGGCCTTTAGGGGGCGATATTACACACAAAGTATATTGATTGATTTTTGGTTTTACCTCTTTAGATAATGGATATGTTTACATGCACACCTTTTTGACAATTTGTTGCTATAGGCAATACTGTTGAGATGAGACACAATTTCCATAAAACAGATTGGTTCCATGTGATAATTCAGATTCTGAAATTATTTAGAATATGTAAATTGTGATGTTCAGTTCACAATTTTGGCTTCACATTTTTTATTAATTTAATTTCAATTTTTTTGCCATTGGGGCAATTGTACCTCTAAAGATTAAGCTTTTTTGTCCATACCAAATGCAAACACTTGAGATTATTTTCCACGTGTGCACAACTTTGTGTTGGCCTGTCATTATAATCACTATATCGACTTATCCTTCAATATGTGAAAGCTGGAACAATATATTTTGGGGCTCAGTATTTATCGTGTGTACTTCTGTTAGAATAGTGCGGAGGTTTCTGCTATGTTTTTGTGTAATATAGTAAGATTTGAGCTTTAGACTAATTATTGGTTCATTCTGCTATTTATTTGTTGTAGTTCGTGCCTTTTAATGATACTGTATTTAAAAAAATAGTTTACTGGGATTATCCTGCTTTGTTGTTATTGTGTCAATGTTATAAAGTAGTTCCGATATTATCATGGGCGACAGGAGCTCAGTTGGTAGAGTGTTTGTCCATTGATCCGAAGGCTGGCGGTTCAGATCCCACTCTCGACACAGAAAAAATCATTGGTAGAGCAGTCAGATCCACTGACCCTCAGGTTGGCGGTGCGATTCCAGCTTCCACAGATGGATACTGTTGTTGTGTCCTTGGGCAAGACACTTAACCCCCCGGTGCCCCTAGTGTCTGCGTACACTGGTGTATGAATGTGTGTGTGAATGAGTGAGTGGTTCCTTGATGTAAAGCGGTTTCAGTGATTTCAGGGTGGAAAAGACCATTTACCGTTGTTTATCGTGATACTCCTCTATAGCAATATATCGTGCTTCAAAAAGTGTTATTGTAACAGGCCTACTTTTGTGGTACTTTTATGTATTGTTCCCATGAAATCTTGTTCCATACATACATCCATCCATCCATTTTCTTCCACTTATCCGGGGCCGGGTCATGGGGGCACAGTCATAGCCTTCAAAAAGTGTTATTGTAACAGGCCTACTTTTGTGGTACTTTTATGTATTGTTCCCATGAAATCTTGCTCCATACATACATTCATCCATCCATTTTCTTCCACTTATCTGGAGCCATGGGGGCAGCAGTCATAGCATTGACTCCCAGACTTCCCTCACCCACGACACATCCTCCAGCTCCTCCGGTGATCTCAAGCCCTTCCCAGGCCAGCCGAGAGACATAGTCCCAGCGGCGTGTCCCGGGTCGGGCCTCCTCCTGACAGTATACTCAATAGTCTAATGTTTCATATCTTCAAAACATCTCATTTCAATATTGCCTTGTTTGTAGATGACCCACGTTTACAATAGTGTCAACTGATCATTGAACACCAACATTCTTTGAAGTCATTGGATTCATTACTGTAATTAAAGAACTACTACCTGTAGGAAAACACTCTTAGCTAACAAATTAACCTAAGTAATCTGATTTGCAGCAATGGGTGTATATCTAATTAGATCACTACAGATAATTTGTGATTATGCTTGATTAACTGCCCTGGCACGGAGGGATTACCCAACAGGACTTGTGTTTCAGTAAGTCGTTTTTGTGCGTGTGTGTGTGCGTGTGTGTGCGTGTGTGTGGTGATAAGCCTTTGGACTTGTGGGCTTGGATGTAGTTGGAGAATGAGTTGGTTGTCATTTTCTTGAAGCACTGTGAAAGATCTTTCATGCTTACTTTTAGTTTGTCTTTGAAAATGTTTTCCAGTAGTTGAGTTTTTTGTAAATAGATTCACTGATTTGTTGGCAGTGTTAATGATGAGAAGAGGACAGAATTTGTGTTCAAGCTGGAAGCAACTAGAAGTCTGATTTTTGCCAGTTCTGTGTTTATAAGTCTGACAGAACTTACATTGTTTGGACAAAGTTTGGACATTTTAAATTTGTACATTTGCCAAATCTGTATTTATAAATTTGACAGACCATAAATTATCTTAAGAAACTAATATTAATATTGGCAGTTTGTATTTTCATAGTAAATTACATTTGTTTTTATCTTCCTTAAATTCATTACTTCTCTTTTAGAACTGCTAAGTGGTCTTCCTTAAGAGTAGGCTTGTTTGTAGGCTTTTTTCATGGATGATAGCGATACCGATTGTTTAGAATCCAGAGCACCCGATGGCCGATATGTAGGGCTGATTTTTATCATTTTCCCCAAACTATACGCTTTGGAATTACTATAACATAAATATTGTCTATACTTCTCACTGCTCTGCATAATTAAACTGTATTGAGGGGAAAAAATGTATCTCAATAGAAATGTTTAAACATCCACAACCCTGTTTTTACTACTAACCTATAATGGAGCAGTGTAACCTCTTTTTGTGAATGCCATCATTGCACTTAAGTATTAAAATCAAGCTTTATGCTGCCATTTTTGCACTAGTGGGGAATGGTTGGTTATTTTTAGTACTGAGATGTTCATTCTGCTTTGTATCTCATGTTTATTTACTATACAGTTCAATTAGAAGCAATGTATCGTATGGCATGTCTGCTTAATACGTTGTTTATCCCTATTGTATCTGCTCCTTTGATGGACCAGGTTTAGATAAGGTAGAACTCAGAAAGCAGTGTGAAGTAATGTGGCCTGCATTATGAATTCCACTGATTAAAGCCACAGTATATAACTTTTTACCCAAGAAATAGACTAGCTTTTTTTCATTTTGTTTTTTTTATTGCACTGAAAAAATGTGTTCTTACTCTGAGCGGACTTGCATCGCCACAAATTTGACTCTTACTTAGTCTGGAGTAGGGCCTCCTCCTGCTTGGAAATGTTGTTCCTTTGGCTATAATCTTTCCCAATATGGCATAAAACGTATCTGTCGCCATGGAGATTGTTTCAAAGATTGGCTTTAACTTTCTATTTCCAGGGGATGTGCCACCTCCAGAAACTTACATACTGTACCTTTAACATGTTTGGAAAATTTGTTCTATGGTAGCTTTTTCAAATGTTCAGCCTATTATATATAGTTTTTTTTAATATATACATAGTTGAGGACTTTTGAACAGACAATCGACAATTTTCTTCACATGAACTCAAAATTTCAAACTTCAAACTATTAACACTCAAGCTGTTTTGATATAATTACTTACATATTACATATACTTTGTCTCCTTATAATTACACTATTGCTTTCAACCCCCTTATTGTGTCTACATGTCTACATAGAAAGCCTTTCAAAGCCCACCCACATAAGTCAACTAAACGCATCTTTTATCATGTCTGACCCTCACGTGAACCTCTTGAACTGGTAATATTCTTATGCTATTATCCTTATCCTACAAATACTGCACATATCAAAAGTATAGGAGCATTCACTCATATTCAACAATATGCTTCAACAACAGTAGTGGATGTATATATTGTCAGTGTATCTGTGTATGTTTATTAAGAAGAACTTGTTTGATATAGTCCCATCCTTTGGCCCCAGCAGCATAGGTCAAAGATGCCAAAACTGACCATCATATAGCCGCTGATGGGATTAGCGTGTATGGATTATAGCGGGCTAAAATGACAAGTGTGCATGGATTTACAGGTTAAGAAAGCTCAGGGGGCATTATGACTTTTGCGTCACAGGCCCCTGGGATCCCCTTAACAAACAGTAAGCTACTCTCTACCTTCTGCTGGAGGACGAGATAGCTTCTTCTACCTTGGAAAGCAGAACCAGAGGGATGCAACTGTAGTCAACCTTGGAAATTTATGGTTTAAAAGTTTTTCTTGGATATTCCATTGGGATATTTGTAGATTCGGATTCAAGATGGGAGATAAAGATACGGTTGAGAAGTTCTTGGACAACAACCCACAGTTCGCTACCGAGTATTTCGAGAAGAAAATCAAACCGGACGTGATCACAGCGGCGTTCAACAACAAAGTCCAAGTGAAAGAGCCGTCCTCGTACAAAGATGTCACCGCCATCCAGGAATCAGAGTTCATATTCGAGCTGGTGAGGGAGATGCAGGACCTCAGCCAGATGGAGAAGACCCTGCACAAAGTTCTCCAGAGGATCGCGCTGCTCATCCAGGCGGACAGGTGTAGTTACTTTGTGTTTCGGAGCAGGAACGGGGTGCCTGAGCTGTCTACGGTCCTGTTCGATATCACCCACAATTCACCGTTTGACAAGAATCTAGTCAATCCCAATGTGGAGATCGTGTACCCGACCGATATGGGCATAGTGGGCTACACAGCGCACTCAAAGAAGCCCCAGAATGTAGCAGATGTGAAGAAGGTGAGCTATCAACCCACACATAGCCAAGCCACATATTTGTAAAGTAGGACTGCACCATATGAGATGAGAACATGTTCAACAACTATGACTTGTATTGTGAGATAATGCAATATTTTTGATACAATATGACACAATATGTTTAGCAAATTAAAAATGTATACCAATATATACTGAATATAGTCAAACTTAATATATATAGTAAAAAAATGTTAACAGAGGCTATACTAAAACCAAACCGGGCTAAAGTAGGTATTAAGTTAAGGAAAATCGTTAGGCTATATCCATGCAGAGGACAAATTTCCCTATGGGGACAATAAAGTGTACTTTTTTTTTTACATTTAAAACTTGCTTGAGAAATAATGATTAAAAAAAAAACTTATATTTAACAGTTTAAAATATTAAGATAAAAGATATACAAGTAAAAAAAAGTCTATAGTACTTAGTTTAGTAAAAAAAAAAAAAAAAGAGTAGGTCTACAAACTATCCATGGGTTTCAGAATGATTAACAGTTCAAATTTAAATATCTATCTTTTGATTTGCAACAAAAGAAACAGGAAGCTGAAACCTATAAATTATAACTATTACGTTTAAGGTTATAAATATGGACTATATGCTGAATAATGCAATAAAATGTAACTTCACTAATCTGATTCAAAAATCAAATTCAAGGCAGCTCATACATTCATCACAACAAAAAACTCATTTTGCATTAGTTTTGCAACAGAGATAAGGTTATTAAGAAAAAAGATATCACATATTGGCAGTGGGTTGGTGTTGCCTAATAGATACAGATAAACTATTGCAAGTATTACCTTAATTTGCTGTAGGGTTGTCAAAAGTATAAAAAAATTGATACTAATCAATAAAAACTAAAACTAGAATTGAAACTAGATATTCACTTGAGCAGGTATCAATACTAAAAAAGTCACATTCACAGGACAGAAATAAACCTTTCCTGAATAGCTTTAGAATGATCTTGAGCTGTATCAGTATAAAACCACATAGACTAATATACGCCCGTGGACCACTATGGACCCTACCTGGACGACTGAGGGATTGAACAGATATAAGACACATGGTAATATAAAAGAAAGTACTATGATTTAATGTTGAAAATCACATTCTATTGTCTGAAGAAAGACTGTTTTTTTTATTATTGTTGTATCGGAATCAATATTGAGTATCAAGTCTATTCCTTAGTATCAAAATCGAGTTTGAAATTTTAGTATCGTGGCAACACTAATTTGCTGTACTAATTAATGTTACTGTTAATGTTTAATCCCTAGGACTCTCACTTCAGCGACTTTGTGGACAAGCAGACCAAGTACACTACCAAATGCATGCTGACAGCGCCGATCATGAACGGGAAAGAGCCAATCGGCGTCATAGCGGCTCTCAATAAACAGGGAGCCAATGAGTTCTCCAAAAGTGACGTTGATGTAAGTGTGTTTTATATATTAAAGATGTGACTATTGATACTTTGCAGAGACATCACACTGGGGGGCAGCATGTATGTCTATGGTAGAATGTTCAGCTGTTACCATGGTCACATCAGCAAACACAGCCTGATAAGTTTTTAGAAGAAAAAAATTAAATACAAAATGGATTTAAATAACACATTTTCAGGAGCCATGAATACGAGCGTTCATGGTCCTGGTTAGGTGTTTGATTTTCAACTAAAAATGTGAGAGTGACTAACTAAAAAACTGTTGGCTGATGCTAGCTAGCTTGTGACTGTAATGTTATTTGCGAGGAAGAAGAGCACAAATCAGGTCACCTGTTGTAGTTCCAGCTAAGTCAGTTCTTCAGATTGTGCTAAAACAAAGCTCAGATTGAAGTCTAACTTAGTAACAGAGAAGTAACCGAGTTTCAGACAGAGCAGTGCCAGTGTATCAATATGCATCTTCAGAAAAGGGTGGAAAGGTCATATGACTAATAGAATAGCTAAATATAGCCATCTTCCTGTCTTTGACCTGAATATGCTTAAGCTTGGTGCTATAATCCGGTTATGAAAAGGCTCAGACATTTTAAATCTTATGACACTGAATTTTAAAGAAGGGGTATTATACAAAATCGAGTTTTCTACCATGTTATAGCGTTGTTCCCTCATCAAAAACATGGCTGAAGAGGTTTTATACGTCATCCATGCATGTTTGAGTAATCTAGTGATCTCTCTTGGGCCCTATTCAAAGCCTCCTTACAGTTAGCATTACAATCCTGTCCAAAGCTCATGCCACAAGCTTATGTAACCCATGCTCCATAAATGTACAAAAACGCAATACAAAACAATATACTACAACTTCACAAATCTGATGCGATGTGCAGAAGTTTCATTAGTAAAATGCACACTGATTGTGTTGATAGTGCTCTGATGGGGAGGGGGGGACTCCGAAACTGAAACTTATGTTAATACGTTGTTGTGAATATAACATTTTCAAGTAACAAACGGTAACATGGTGATCCTGTTAATTTATGTACTCATGCATTTATTTTATATTTTACAGCTCTTCACCAAATATACGAACTTTGCCACACTGGTCTGTCTGCAAGCACACACCGCTTACATGTGGGATGTTGAGTCCAGGAGGAGTCAGGTGATATAATAAATAATAATTTAAAAAAACAAACAAAAAAAAACATATTTTTATTACTTCTAATATTTCTTTGTACTTTTTAGGTTTTGCTGTGGTCTGCCAGCAAGGTGTTTGAAGAGTTGACAGATATCGAGAGGCAGTTTCACAAAGCCCTGTACACAGTGCGCACATACATAAAGTGTGAGAGATACTCCGTGGGCTTGTTGGACATGACAAAAGAAAAGGTTAGCTCCAACTGTTTATACTTAACATCATTTTAAATATGTATAAATGAAAGTGCATATGACAGGGTTTCATGTTTTTTCTACCTATGACTTGGTTTGGTGGTAGTACTGGTAAATGAAAAAGTGGGTTGGTCATCACTGTCTGTTAGAAGAGAACAGCACTGTATGAAATGTATCTATAAGGGACTTCTTCAAAAACTGCCAGAAACTGCTTGTTAATCATTAATACCAGAACATTTAATACCAGATCACATGACTGCATAAGACTCAGGACTAGCCACACCAGAACTGAGACAGGAAAGAGGCTTTTAGCTGTTTTGCTTCACAAAAATGGAATACACTCCAAGGAAAAGCAAAACTGGATATGGACTTTTATCCACACACCTGCACCTGTTTTTAATGTTTTATATGGCCTTGTATACTTGTTTGTTTAGTTTGTTTTTCTGCTTGTATTGTATTTTAAACAGGGCGTGCATGAAAGAGAACCCAAGTGAATGTTTATCATAGTTTTACATCAGTGAAGTGACTGTTTGTGGAAAAAGTAAAAAACACATTAAGAAGCACTCAGTTCAAAAACCTTTATCTATGTCAGCAACACTGAAAATTCCATCTAAAATGCAGGCAATTGTTACAAGCTTGGGACATTTCACCTTCATTCAACAAAATAAAGGTGTTGTCATGTATTTTTGCCCCTTGGTAACATTATGGTTGCCAGGTAACAGTTATGGAATTACTGCTACGTGTGTCATATCTGCTCCCCATGTCAAACCAGGAAGTAAAATTATAAACTTCACCAAAATTACAAAACTAGAAAAAACTAGGCAAGATTCTCAAAAAAACCGTAAATATAATGATTTTAACTATGTTTTAGTGAAGTGTGTGTGTAGTCTAACCTTTTCATAGGCACATCATTTTAAACAGTCTATAAATTATGATTTTTTTTCCATTCTAGGAGTTCTTTGATGAATGGGCGATCAAATTAGGAGAGCAAGAGGCGTACAAAGGTCCAAAGACTCCAGACGGCAGAGTAAGCATTGTACAATTTTAATCATAACAAACACATGGCTATTGGTCATATTAATGCAATTTATCTTGTTCAGGAAATCGCCTTCTACAAAATTATTGATTACTTGCTGGAAGATAAGGAGGAGATTAAAGTTATCCCGTAGGTTGCATACAATTTCAAAAAAGTAATTACAAATGATATGTAATAAATATAAATCACTTGGTTATTTTTTTTTTCAGTGGCCCTCCCGCGGACCACTGGGCTTTGGTCAGTGGACTCCCTACTTATGTGGCCGAGAATGGATTTGTAAGTTCGACAAATATATTTAAAAAGTAATGTATTTTATTTAAAGGAACTAGAGAGGTCGTTGCCATGGTAACCTATAGTAAATGTTCAGTTCCAGCAGGCTTGTTGTGAGTGTAGAATTCTACTCAAACCAATAGCTGGGCATTTTCATTTCATTTCCCCTTTAATACTTTGATAATCGGTTTAATAATCATTTTTGTATTTGTACTTTATCTAATGCCCATGTTATACTAAACTAAAGTTTAAAAAAAAAGACATTTTGGGTAATAAATTCTTCTTATAAAGTAATAGGCAGTAAACAGAATAATTACCAATGGTTTTGTGTAACACACAAACATAGTAATTCTGCATAAAATATAGACCAGGGCAGTGTTTTTAGGGAGAATATTCATTTTCATAATTCTGAGAGTGACAGACAGGGTTCCTTGCATTATTAGGACACAAATATACCATTATATGTCCATTTTAACAATTAAATCAATACATTTTCTTGCCTTGATTTTATATTATTTTCAATCAGAATTTTGCTCTTGTTCCACTCACAAGATGGCCGCTGCATTTGCTACGGCAACAGAACAGAACGTTCTATCTAGTCCTTATAATTTATCACTGGGGTCCGGCACCTGCTTGATTCCATCTAGGCAAGGCAAGGCCAGTTTATTTGTATAGCACAAGTCATATAAAAGTAATTCAAGTGCTTTAAAGGAATATCCAGGTACAATACCATACGGTGAACCTAGGAGCAAGGCAAGGCAAGTTTATTTGTATAGCACAATTTGTAGACAAAATAATTCAAAGTCACAGACATTAAAATCACAATACAACAAATCAAAACATAAATAATCATGATAAAATGAACATTAAAAGAGAAGAGTGCAGAATAAAAACCTTTCAGTCATATGCAGCTAAACAGAACCGATGTTATTGTTTTTTCCTGGAATGTTGTACAGTATGGCATTTAATTTAACTATCTCCATGGAGACAAGCAGGCCTCATCACCAGGCCAAGTTACAGGTCAGATCTGTGTGAAGTGGGCCCACTCATGGTAATAATGCATGTTTTTGCAGTAGTGAGAAATAAAAACACCCGTATATTTGAATAATTACAAGATGTATTTGTTTAATGCCATACTGTGGAACATCCCAGGCAAAGCAATAACATCACCATGGAAACAAGCAGATGGCAGACGCTCCACCAGAAAAGTTACACAGTATAACTTTAAAGAAGAGTAGTAGCTCACATATGCATTTGTCATTCACAGATTTGCAACATGATGAATGCCAGCGCAGATGAGTACTTTACATTTCAGGTATTTCACTTATTTTTTTCAATTTGTCGTACTTTTGATAGTATTACTGACACATGCTTTTTTTTAAATAGAAAGATGCCGTGGATGAAACTGAGTGGAAGATCAAAAACGTCCTCTCTCTTCCAATTGTCAACAAAAAGGAAGAAATTGTGGGCGTGGCTACTTTTTACAACCGCAAAGATGGAAAACCCTTCGACGAGAACGATGAACAGATTACAGAAGTACGCTCAAAATGCTCACACAATTTAAATTCTTTCCAAATATTTGTATTGATTATATTTATTTATTTTTAATTTTTTTGTTCTGTAGGCTTTGACACAGTTCCTTGGATGGTCCACACTTTGCAGTGACACTTACGACAAACTGAACAGAACCGAATGGAAGAGGGACGTCGCTCAGGAGATGCTCATGTACCAGACCAAGGCCAATCCAAGCGAAGTGCAACAAATCCTGGTAAAATGGAAACTATGTTTACAAACTAGAATGATTGAAGGTCCTATATTATGCAAAATTGACTCATGTGAGCTTTAAGCCATATTATAATGTTGTTACCTCCTCACAAACATACCCAGTTGAGTTGTGTTTTGTTTCATTCACACATGTTTGAGTAGCCCTTTATTATTAGTCTGTCTACATCTCCAAAGCTCAAAATGTTCTGTTCTACCTTGTGATGTCATGAAGTGGTAGTTTTCAAGTTAACTGCTACGTTTCACCTTTTGTTTAATAGAGATTGGCAATTCCAGGGCTGAAACTATCCAAATGATTCTAGTGAAGGTGTATGGAGTTTACAAACATATTTGAGTGATTCTGTATTACCACATGACATCACAAAGTGGAAAATAGTGGTGGAACCCTAAATATGCTGGGTTTGTGTGTAAAACATGTGAATAAAACATTATAACATAGATCAGAAAATAGCGTAATACAGGCCCTTTAAAAAGATTTCTCAACAACTGTATTGTTTTAAATGTTTATAGAACACTAAAGAGAAGTTTGACTCAGAGCCAGAAGACTGTGACCAGAAGGAGATGTACAAATTGTTGGTACGTCCATTTTGCAAAAATGACATTTGATTATGATTTTGTGGTCTCAGAGTCATCGTCTGATATAAATATTTACAATCCTTAGCGAACCAACATCCCTGATGCCAAGAAGGTGGAGCTGCATGAGTTCCGCTTCAGCGACTTCCCTCTGTCTGAGTTTGAGCTCATCAAGTGTGGTATCCGCTGCTTCTTTGAGCTGGGGGTGGTAGAGAAGTTTAAAGTCCCGGCAGAGGTAAAAACATGTGCATTGAAATACTTCTTATACAAAAACAACTTACCATGCCTCAGAAGCGTAATATTAATATATCAGGATTATTTATTAATGCTTAGTTCATATATGTAATAGCAATTGGTGAGTTGTCTGTGCCTGAACAGGCATGAACACTTTCAACTCTATTTTATCATTTGAAATGAGAAAGTGCTCTCACACCTTCAGTTTAGGCCACCACTTAAATGCCTTAATTTATTTACTTATTTTAGGGACAGTGCATATTAATAAACATTTCTGTAAACATGCCAGAATTTACCAGGAAGGCTAATTCACCCAGAGCTATCAAGAATGGATCTGTTAGTGTCATATTGACATTAGTAGCCTGCTGATCTTTTTCCAAATACTTCATTCCCTGTAGTTATAGCACGTTAATCTTACAGCACTTTTTCAAACAGTAAAAGCTGCTACACAATTTCACGCTGTATTCATTCACTGCCCAGTAGACAGGAAAGAAGGCAGCCAATCTGCTCCTTGGGCCCCTCACACTGGGGCTGGCATTGAATCGCTGCCTGCAGAGGCACCTAATGCAGTCATTACTCATACATTTCATTTATTATGTTGTGAAACAGGAAATATCAATGTAACCGCCGGGAAAAAGCATATGTCCACTTTATTATAGAATACAAATATAGATTCATTCATTTCTTGCAGACCCTGACCAGATGGATGTACACTGTGCGCAAAGGCTACCGCGACATCACCTACCACAACTGGAGGCATGGCTTCAATGTGGGCCAGACCATGTTCACTCTGCTCCTGGTGAGACTCACATCTGCTTTACACATGTATGGTTTTCCAAGTATAATGTTTTTAATTAAATCCGTTTCCATCAACAGACGGGCAAGCTGAAGAAGTATTACTCCGATCTCGAGGCCTTTGCCATGGTGGCCGCTGGATTCTGCCACGATATTGACCACAGAGGAACCAACAACCTCTACCAGACCAAGTAAGACTGGTTTGGCTCAGATGGGTCTGAGTGAGACATGGATGAATGGATGTAATCAAAGTCCATGGAAAAATCTCATGCCTTTAATGTGGAAAGTGATATTCAATATGTTTTGTGTTCTCCCTCTAAAAGGAGCGCATCCCCTCTGGCCAAACTGCACAGTACCTCAGTCATGGAAAGGCACCATCTTGAGTACAGCAAGACCCTGATGGAGAATGAGGTGGGTTTATTCTAGGTCACTCAAACATTTAAAGGCCCTGTAATCAAAAATTTGTTTTAACCCGGAACAGATATATTATATAAGCAGCTCTTGAGGTCAAAATAAGTCAAAAGTCTGCTGTGTACTGTCAGTATCTAAGAAAACATTTTCTTGTCTGAGAATCAGGAAGTATGCTAGTTGTTGTTAGCATTATTGTTGTGGCCTCTGAAAATAAAAAGCTCATATAAACTCATTGTCGTGAATAATTAGGATGCTCATAATGCATAAATTAAAGTGTCTGCTGTTCTTAGTCGTTTTGTAGCTTTGTGTTAAAAAAAAGGCAAAATGTGTACTGCCTCCAGAGGCCACTGACAATTTCAAGTACTATGTGACATCATGCAGCACTACTCTGATTAGTCAGGTGTTTTTGATTCCCAACACCTGGCTGCAAGGGCGGAGTTTGAAGTGTGGATATCTTTTAGATCAGTCACATTGTTCGCCATATCACCAAACCCCACCCCTCCTCCTCCTCAGTCTTTTCTTTAGTCCTCCTCTATTATCAGAGTTTAGGTGTTTAGTCCCACTTTAAGCGAGAAATAACACTGGAGCGCTGCAACCCATTTAAAATGAACTAGTTCTGTTTTTCCATGTTTTTCAGACCATAAAAATCAGTTACAGCCTTTAATTTGAATGTAATTATTGTTCAAATGTTTCAGAATTTATTTATTAGTCTATATAATAACAGATGTTTTTCAACTTTTTCTTCCAATCAGCATCTGAACATCTTCCAAAACCTCCAGAAGCGCCAGTTTGAGACAGTGCAGCATCTGTTTGAAGTGTGCATTATTGCCACAGATCTGGCCCTTTATTTCAAGTAAGTCAATTTTAGCTATTTATACAATGAATCCTAACACAATACATCAAAATTGGGACTAAACCAGGACCAAACCAGAGCTAAACCAGGGTCAAACCAAGACCAGACAAAGTCAGGACCAAACCAGAGCCAAACCAAGACTAAAACATGACCAAACCAGGACTAAACCAGGACCAAACCAGAGCTAAACCAGGGTCAAACCAAGACCAGACAAAGTCAGGACCAAACCAGAGCCAAACCAAGACTAAAACATGACCAAACCAGGACTAAACCAGGACCAAACCAGGACTAAACCAGGACTAAACCTGGACCAAAGCATGACTAAACCAGGACCAATTCAGAACTAAACCAGTACTAGACTAGGACTAAACGCATTTTTAATATTTTTGTTTTAGGAAGAGAACAATGTTTCAGAAAATTGTGGACCAAGTTCATGAAATCAAGGATGAGAAGGAAGTAGTCAACTTCATCTCCAATAACCCAACAAGAAAGGAAATCGTCATGTAAGGCATATTACCTAATGTATGTGTGTATGTGTGTGTGTGCGTGTGTATATACACACACACACACACACAACAATACTGGATGTGTGTGCATGTGTATATACACACACACACACACACAAACAATACTGATTTTTTTTTTATTCCAGGGCTATGATGATGACGGCTTGTGACTTGTCGGCCATTACTAAACCGTGGGAGGTTCAGAGCAAGGTACATTTATATTGGTTAATGCTAGAATGTTGGGACAGGAGGGATGCTGTAATTAGTCTTTCGACGTTTATTTTTAAGTTATGAAACGGGTTAAGGTTAAGGTTAGGGTTTGGGTTTAGGAACAGTATTATGTTAAGGTGAGGAAACAAATTTGTCACCCTTTGAACTTGTATCATAAAATCACCAGTCTAAAATATAACATTTTTGGCCTGTTAGCTACCAGAGCACATTACCATAGCAACCAAAGCTATGCAATCACTTTTGTCGCTCCGGACCCAACTATCTAGCACTAACTATTTGTATTTATGACATGTAAAATGACAGCATTATATTCTGTTACCATGACGATATTGTTTACATGTTGTGTTTTAGGTTGCATTGATGGTGGCTGCAGAGTTCTGGGAGCAAGGAGACCTGGAGCGAACCGTGTTGGAGCAGCAGCCTATTGTAATAACCCAGCACATAAGCTTTTCTTATACATTTTAAATAACAATGCAACTATGAAATTATTCTTTTTTTTAATTATAGCCAATGATGGACAGAAATCACGCCGATGAGCTACCCAAGATGCAGTGCGGTTTCATCGATTTTGTCTGCTCATTTGTCTACAAGGTAAAACACGTTAGTTATGATGTTTTTTTTACGTGATAAATAGGACTAGTTCATTTTAAACAGTTTGCATTGGTCCAGTTATTCCTCACTTACCTTATGCATTCCAAGCATCCTAATTATTTACTGTGATGAGTTTAGAAGTACTTTTCAGCACTTTCAGAGGCCAGATGGTAAAGCTAACAACAACTAGCATGATTATTGGACAGTAAAACATTTATTATCAGATGCAGACAGTACACAGGGGACATATTTCGACCTCAATATACATATTATACAATATATCTGTACTGGGGCAAGACACATTTTGCTCAGATACAATGGAAAATGTGTCTGTTATGAACAAAGCTATATATTGTTATTATTTTGATAATATTTGGATGTTGTTTTGCCTCTTGTAGGAGTTTGCGCGGTTCCACACGGAGATCACGCCCATGTTTGACGGTCTGAACAACAACAGAGGAGAGTGGAAGGCTCTGGCGGATGTGCACGAGGCCAAGATCAAGGCCATAGAGGATGAGAAGAAGAGGCTGGAGGGAGGGGGAGATGGAGGTGAGGATGGAGCTTTATTTTTATATATATATTTATTTGTTGGTGCCACTTTGTATAACTACACCTTTAACAGCCTCAATAAAGTGTGAACAGCTATTTTCTGATCTATGTTATAATGTTGTTTCCTCATCACAAACAAACCCGGAGTTGTGTTTTGTTTCATTCACACATGTTTAACATATAAACCCTGCATATTTAGGCTGAGTTTTTCTCTTTAACAGAAAACACTGTGTTCCACCTTGTGATGTCATGTGGTAATACAGAAAGTGCTCCACTGCTTTAAACTCAATACATCTTCACTAGAATCATTTGGATGATTTCATTGCCAATTACTACTAAACTGAAGGTAAAAGGAGCTGTTAACTTGAAAACTACCACTACATGACATCACAAGGTTGGTCAGGGCACTTTGAGCTTTGGAGATGTAGACACACTAATATTGCAGGCTTACTCAAACATGTGTGAATGAAACAAACCACAACTCCAGGTTTTTGATGAGATAACAACATTATAACATGGCTTAAAGCCAAGAGTCAATTTTGTGTAATATAGGACGTTTAATTCATAATGAGCAAATAGTTTATAAAGAATGGTGCAGTCTTAGTAACTACTTATAGCTGGGATATCTGGCTTTTTTGTAAATTAGTAGATTTTGTGTTTTGCCCCCAATGAATATATTGTAAAAATAGCCCTTTGTGGAAAAAATGAGACAGTTGCAACAGCTGTTTGTAGCTAATAATAAAGTATAAAGTATAAAGTGTTTGGGCGGTCCAAGAGGGGAAGTGAAAGTGTTCATTGTTGAAAAAGCTGTTCTGAAAGAGTGCTGACATATTAGCAATACGGTAAAGGGTTTGTAAGAGCCAGAGTACCGTCTTCCTCTTTCTGCTCTGTGAAAATCAGGTACCTCATCTTTACATAAGGGGTTAGGAGTTCATCTCCATGGAGACAAGCAGGTGGAAAAGCTACATAGAGTACCTTTAAATTACAGTGTTAGCAAGTTAGGTAGCATTTTTCAAGATTTGATTCCCTGGCATTGTTTTACCGACCTACAGACTGCACTGATCTTCATTCCTGTGTTTCTTGTATCTCCTTTTTACAGATAATGGCAAGGCAAAGACATGTGTCATCTGCTAGACCCATCAGACCAGTGGACTCACAGGCCGGAACCAACAGTGCTGCTTGTTATAAATTCCTACTTTTTTCCAAGCTCTTGAACGTAGCTTTGTACATTTGACTTTGCAGCACTCTCAGTAGATACCACTGTACTGTACTGGAACTGTATTCTACAGTTAAATGCCCTGTACCTGATTTTCCCCCCATGTCTTTCAGCAAAATATGTCTTGCCTCAGTACATATATTGTATAAGCAGCTCTTGAGGTCAAAACAAGTCCGCTGTGTACTGTCTGCGTCTAATTAGAAAGCTTTTTACTGTCTGAAAATCAGGAAGTGCACTAGTTGTTGTTACCACTTTGCCCTCTTAAAGTTGTGAAAAGAGCTTATAAACTCATCTTGGTGAATAATTAGATTGTTCAGAATGCATAAGTTAAGTGAGGAATAACTTTGGACTACTGCAAAAACATTTAAAATGGCTCTAGCACTGCTTTCCACGTTTTTAAGATTGTAAACATCAGGTACAGCACCTTATATTGAAATATGACATTCATTTTGGAGGATGGATTGTGTTTTTATATCAGTTAACCCAAACAATCAACCATGTAATGTAATGAAATGCTAACTTTGTCTTAAGGTTACAATTTTCCAGCATATGTCCCAGGCAGAAGAGTGAGAGATGTAAGAAGATTTGACCCCTCTGTCTATTGGATTTAGTTATAATCTGGCGGGAGCTCCCTGGTTTCCATTTTAAGTCCTCTGCTTACATAAAGTCAAAATGCAGGGACAGGAGGTACTTGCGAACCGTTCACTGTTTCTAGAAATATTACGTAAATACAGATATATTGTTAAGCAAATATAAGGGTTTATTGGCCAGCTTTGTCAATGATCGTAATAGAGGTGGGTAGTACTCAGTTACATTTACTTGAGTAACTTTTTATACTTTTCAGAGTACTTTTCTAGCAGCATATTTTTACTCCTACTTGAGTTTTTATTGAAGCAACAATTCTCTTGAGTAAAAGTTTTGGTTCCTCTTCCCACTATGAGAAAGTCCACAAGTGACAAAAGCTTCATGTTGACAATATGAAACGATTTGAACATTTGTGTTTCCTGCAGCTCCTTCAGATATGATTTAGTTTGTCTCATTTTTGTGTCTGTTTAAAAATACCTAATTGTGAAGTATTTAATGTTATGTCCTTCAAATTACATTAACTTCAAATTCACATAACAGTTACTCTTTAAGTTACTCTTACTTGAGTTGTACTTTTTTACTCTTTCTTGAGTCATTTCTTGGACCATTACTTTGTACTTCTACTTGAGTAATATTATTTTGAAGTAATGTTACTCCTACTTGAGTAAGTAATTTTTGGCTCCTCTACCCACCTCTGGATCGTAACCTGTTTTACACTCTTCTGTTTATACTGAGATATATTTGTGCAATAGTTAAATTCAGTGTACAGTATTTCAATGTAAATAAAGCCTATTTTCAAATCACTTTTTTGTTTTATGTTGATTAAAAGGATGCAGTTCACGCTAAAACAAGAACAGGTTGTATAGATTGGATGGAGCTTTTGTAATTTGCGTCTATAGTAAATAAGATTGATCCTAAACGTATCCTGTTGACATGGTGACAGCGAGAGAGTGGGCTGTGTGGTCTCTGCTGCTCGCGGGTTAAGTAGGTTTATGACCAACTTCACCTCTTAATAAACTGCTAACGAGCTTAAGACGCCAGTGTGTTAAAGGCCAGAGACACACACACACACTTTTCATCTCCACACTTCTGCCCGAACAAAACAATGTACAGTGTTTTGTGTAGTGTAGACATATTAGGCAAAACTACACTTGTTCTAACAGTGTGCACTCATCAGTTTGCATGTTCTCCCTGTGTCTGGATGGCACACTCTGGTTTCCTCCATCGGTTTAAAACATGCAGAATAAGTCAAATCCTCCAGCTAAGGTAGTCCTGACTAGGCATGGGACGATATTGAAATTTGGTGTCACGATTATCATGACCATCATAATTATTGTTGCTGACAGTTTCAAAATGTTCTGGATATGAATAATTACAATTTTAATATTATGAACAGTACTCAGTTACATTTACTTGAGTAACTTTTTGTACTTTTCAGAGTACTTTTCTAGCAGTATATTTTTACTCCTACTTAAGTTTTTATTGAAGCAACAATTCTCTTGAGTAAAAGTTTTGGTTCCTCTTCCCACTATGAGAAAGTCCACAAGTGACAAAAGCTTCATGTTGACAATATGAAACGATTTGAACATTTGTGTTTCCTGCAGCTCCTTCAGATATGATTTAGTTTGTCTCATTTTTGTGTCTGTTTAAAAATACCTAATTGTGCAGTATTTAATGTTATGTCCTTCAAATTACATTAACTTCAAATTCACATAACAGTTACTCTTTAAGTTGATATGATATAATAATGAATAATTAAAATTTTAATATTATGAACAGGTTCCATATTTAAACAACAGTTAAAGTATTGTACTATGTTATAAGTGAAAACAACAGTGATCTAGAGAAGATCATCAGGGAGAAGTAGTTTTTTTCTGCACATTCTGGTGACACAATGGCGATTATCTTTGTTGGCGATTCCCATCCCTAGTCCTGACCAAGACTAGCTCAAAATCATAGAGATGGGTCCCTGGGCGCTGCACTGTGGCTCCTACTGCTCCTGACAGCCCCAGCAGAATTGACGGATGGGTCAAATGCAGAGGGCAAATTAACCTACTGGAACAATGGATACCATATAAAGTAATAATCCAGCTCTCGACATAAACATCATTGGTTGAGCGGTCAGATCCACTGACCCACAGGTTGGCGGCGCGATTCCAGCTCCCACAGATCAATGCTGTCACTGTGTCCTTCAGCAAGATACTTAACCCACCTCGCTCCCAGTGTCTGCGTACGCTGGTGTATGAATGTGTGTGTGAATGGGTGAGTGGTTCCTTGATGTAAAGCGCTTTGAGAGACTTGTAGGTGAAAAGCAATATATAAAAATGTGACCATGACCAATAATATCACATTTGTCTTATAAAGTGGCTTTCCAGATGCTCAAATTCTCTTTTCTTCTTCATGATTTAATCAATGCACACTCGGTGGTGGCTAATACAAGCTACTATTGAAGCCACAGCTGCCTTGGGACAGACTGACAGAAGCGAAGCCTGTCACGATGCTATATCTACTTATCGTTCAATATATGACAGATGGGACAATATTTTTGGGGGTCAATATTAAGCGTGGGGACTTGTGCTAGTGGGGAAATTTGGGTCATTTTTCTGTTATACCATGAGATTTGAGCTGTGAAAGGTTGGATCATGAACTTCTATGACTCATTATAGATACAAACTAACTACTTAAGTGTTGCACACTGTTATTTATTTATTGCAGCTCATATGTTTTTATTATATTGTACATTTATAATACTTTTTGGGGATAATTCTGCTTTATGCTTTGGTTTCAATATTATAGTTCATCATCTATATTTACTTCAGCAATATATCGCACTTCAAATGTGTTATGTGTGTCCTGTGTTATTGTGACAGTATTCTTGTTGTTTCTTGTTGTTAGAAAATAACAAAAAGTTATTTTAAAAAAAAGTTAAAGCTGTTCCTTTTTACACAACTGTTTATTTTGTTTATTATTATT
>KN483301.1:152637-177026 GCA_000787095.1 Periophthalmodon schlosseri | reverse complement strand
CACTACAATATATTTGAATCAGATTTGGTTATGTTGAAATCTAGTATTAGTCAATCTAGGTGATTTGGTCAGGTTCAGCTCTGTGAAGGAGAGACTCTTTCCTTCCAGCACTTTCTGTCTCTATGATCCAGGGCTGGGCTGGCAGTCTGGAGCTTTCTCTCACTGTCCTCTGCTGTTGCAACAATGTGATTTCACTGTCCAAGCATTCCCCCGCCAGATTTGATCTTGTTAAAAACACACTGGCACCGTATAACCACAATAAAGTAATATTGTAATCCACGGCTCTCGGTTTGCCCAAAGAGATTACCTGCTGTAAAAATACTTTTGAATGTAGTTTGCTAATCTGACTTTTGGACACGTGCAGGCTTTAATACAGTGTAATCCAGAGTCAGACTGCACGAGTGGAATAAGATTTGAGTGAAAACCAACAAACTAGGCCACAAATACAGCCCGGGGTGAGTCAGGGATAAAGGAGGGATAAAATTAGTAACATGGTCCAATAACTAAGAACGTTTATTTGAGCATTTACAATTATAATTACTGCTCCTGGTATGAATAAAGGCAAGTAATTAAAGATTAAAACTAGATTTAATTTCTATAACACAAAAGATATTTATAGCATGCGGTCTATAAAGACAATAGGTTTTTGATAATAGAAAGTTGATTACATTAACACGAATGAGAGGATATACGATTGCATTATATAGCTCTCAAACTGCTTAAGTGTATTGGATGTTTTTGGTTTGTACCTAATAGCTGTAAAGTTGTTACAGCAACATGCAAATTGCTTGTCCCACTCAGCACAGTAGTAAACCTGTGTACTACAAACAACAATCAAATGTGTTTATGTGTGTGAGTTATTACATAAGCCTCCATAAGTGAGAGTGCTCTCAATACTGGCTGCTGCCCAACTGCATGCTGACATCACTCAAAACAGTTTACAGCAATGACATGATGTAAATACTTTGTGTCACTGGTACTACAACTCATTTATATAGGTTCACATATGTTTATTTATTACATTAAAGCAAATGGATATATCAAAGGACCCGCACCTGACCTTTGAGGAAGGGAGGGGCAGACAACTGGAACCAGTCAGAGGCATTATAGGATGAGAAACATGGAAACAACATTGCATGTGACTATATAAGACAGTTGTTTCTCTGTCATGGTTCAACATTGGAGTGAGAGAGTGGGCGGGGCTAACATGTTCTTAGCTCATGGTTCAAATTGGGTACAGTCTCTTTAAAAACACAGTCGTCCAAATGCTCTGTTAAATGTCATCTCCGCTGTGCATCGATAACAGTTACATAACACTGACCATGGGTGTGTGAGTGACACAGTTGTCTCCAAATGTTAGGATTTCACCTGTGTGTAAGGGCAGACTAACTGCTCTTGTCAAACCAGTATTGGCATTTTAGGACGGACACCCACCTGAACTAGGCCCAATGACAACATTCTGCAGACAGTATTCACATAGTGTTGAAGATCACTGCCTCTAACACAGTGTGATAATCCCAGTGTGTAAATTAAATATCAGAAAATATATTATGCATAATCCAGCAGTTTTATGTCTCATTAGAACACAAGCATTATAACTAATTTTAACTTTCTGATATTCTAAGATCCTTTACCACCACTTTTCAGGTGGGGAGTCCACCACCTGTTCATCTGCATGGAGATGTTATTGCATTGTCTGGAAAGTTCCACATTATAACATTAAACAAATCTATCTTGCAATTATTCCGTTCCAGGTGTTTTTATGGCTAAAAAATGATAAGTTGAAAAACATCCTCACTGTGAACTGCATACCTCCATAGAGAGCGGTCAGTTTAATGCCATACTGTGGAACATTCTAGGCAAAGCAGTGACGTCTTCACAAAGACAAGCATGTGGCAAACCCTACACCAGGAAAGTTACACAGTGCACCTTTAGCAAACCAGCTCCTCAGCTACTGCACACCATTATACCTCTATTAGTAATAGCATGCTATCAAAGTGGTTACATCATAAGGGGCCGCAATCCCCCGTCCGTCATCATTTCCACAACACGTTTATCTTGAAAAAGTACAACTATATTTAACTCAATGTAATTACTTATGACGCTGTTTTCCAATGAAATTACTGCTTCCTAAAATAGTATATCCCATTGTGTAACCATTTTCTTTCTTGTGGTCTTATGTTGGCCCAGTGTAACCTGAGCCACTGCAAGAGCCTGTGCTTTGTGCTATGCCAGCCTCATCGGACACAGGCCTAACCTCTAACCGTCACCCGATCTGTGCCATGGCTCTAGTGTTACCGGACGCCGCGAGCCGCCTGATCCACCTGCCTACTGTCCTACTGCAGGGGGAGGAGGCACACCTGAGCCCCCACACTGGCCAAGAAGAGCGCTCACCCCTGCCAACTGATGGGTTTGGTTTCCCATGAGCTCCGAACATGATCCTATAACATCTAAATCCATCCTCCAAGTTCTGCCACTGCCCGAGGGTCCTCACTGTTACTCAACCAGGAAAGACATTTGCTACCTGGTTGTGAGCCAATCCAAGATGGCTGCTTTTACATCTAAACCAGTCACTTCTCCATCTCCTCCACTTTACCACCAACAGCAGCACCAAAGATCTAGGGAGACAAATTATAATCATAACTGTCATGCCATTGTATCACTAACATATACCTGTTGGAATATAGATTTTGCCATATATATTTCATAAAAGTAAAGACTTAACAGAAACTAAACCAGGGCCAATCCAAGTCTAATATAGGACCTAATAAGGAAAATCATAAATACAATCTGCATATTTGTCAATTTTGGTTTAAAAAAACTGTATTTTTGTAAAATGGGGAACCTTGTGTGGGTGCCATATATTTATTTTCTTGCGATATTAATTATTGCTTCAACTTTTGCCATATATTGTACACCCCCAGTTTATCCCTTGCATCTGACCCGATTGTCTGCATTTAATTTCAACATTTTGAGTCCATGTCTGAGTACGGCACTTTTGCGAGGTATGGCCTTGCTACTTGCCAATTCCAGCATGTTTAACACAGTACATTACGTCGCTATATTTCTGCTCCATACTAGCTTCCCACAATGCATAGGGCATTCATTGTGCTCCTTCATCCACCCAGCATGATTCAGTCTCACACAAACAGAAGCAAGGACAGTAGAGCAAATTAAAGTTAACTGACCCACATCAAATAAACCTCTCCAGCGTCCTAGGTCTGTATGTCACTGCTCAAGCATCATTAGTTTGCAGTGTAAACGGTGAACTATGCAACTCCTTGTCTCCATGGAGATGTTATTTCTTAAGCCTGGTAATGTTCCACAAAATGGGTCAAATGCAGAGGACAAATTTCCCTATGCGAGCAATAAAGTGTACCTTGACCTTGAAAATGGCATTAAACTTATCTATATTCATGGAGACAAGCAGGTAATGCCACCAGGTCAGATTACAGGTCAGATCTGTAGAGGGGCAAGCCTGTTCCCAGTAACAACGCATGTATTTGTTAGCAATAGACGTATCTGTAACTGAATACATGCAAGATAGATACATTTGATGCTATGCTTTGGAACATTCCAGGCAAAACAATAACATCGCCATGGAGACAAGCAGCAAGTAAGTGACGGCAGACCCCTATATAGAAAAGTTACATAGTGTAGCTTTAAGTAGTAATTTGTTCAATTGAAATGTATTGGTCAAGCCTCAATCCATAGTTTAATATAAATCTAGGAAGGATAAAGAGAAACAATACTGCCAAATACATTCCTTAATTGGCCAGTGGTCGTCACGGTAACCAATATCCCAAAAACACTGGCAAAACAAAACAGAAGTCCATCACTATGTCAGCAGAATTTTGGCACCGAGCCCTGACAGAGAAGAAACAGCATCTGCAAAACAACTCTACCTCCCAAGCCACAATGTCACCCCAAAAGTGTTCTGTTCTGAAAATGTATTGTCAAGACTGTCTCAGTATTTTGTTTTGTTGAAAGTGATAAAAAGAAAAATCAAATGCTGAAGGCATTTTTCATAGGCTTACAAAGGTGTGCCAAAATCTATATACATAATACTGCACTAGTGCCAAGCTAACCAGTCCAACTCATTGACATTCTAAAATTTGTTGTCATAATATCAGATTGAGGGCAGGGACCAGTATGAACAATGTTTTTAATCAACAAATCAAAACTTTTTGCCATTTTTTCATGTGTATAGGGTTGCCAAAAGTATCAAAAATCAGATACTAATCTAGACACTAGATTAGTATCTTGATCAAATGAGTATCTAGATACTAGATATGCATTTGATCAAGAATTGATACTAAAAAGGTCACATTCACAGGACAGAAATGAACCTTTCCTGAATAGCTTTAGAATGATCTTGAGCTGTATCAGAACAAGTATAAGACACATAGACTAATATACACCCATGGACCACTATGGAACATACCTGGAGGACTGAGGGGTTACACAGACATAAGGCCACATGATAATATAAAAGAAAGTACTAAGATTTAATGTTGAAAATGACATTCTATTGTCTAAATAAAGAGTGTTTTTTCATTTCTCTATTGGTCTGTTGGTCTATTCCTTCCTATTGAAATCGAGTTTGAAATTTTAGTATCGTGACAACACTAGTATAGGGCCAGTAATAACAGAAGTACTGTAACCATAAACCACGTCACGAACTCAATATTTCGTCACTTAGACAGTAATAAATTGAACCATGTAATTCTGCTCAATGTTAACCTATGGGCAGTTTGAAATACTGCAAAAAAGGTTATTCAGGTAAGTATCTGCATAAGATGAAGCTCTTTGCATAAGCTTCATTATCGTGAGCAGAAAATTGTCAGAAAAACATGGGGCTGCCTGTTTCCTCACAACAAATATAAAATATAAAATGAACTGGTTCATAGCTAAGGTGGTAGATCTATAGCTAATTTCGATGAGATTTGATGTCTTCGTAACTGCACTGTGTTTCTGGAAAGAGCTGACATACTTTAAAGCTCATCATTGTCTCTGCATGGGGCATTCGCTCTGACTCGGAGCAATAATAAAATGCATCTCCCTTGAGCAACACAATAAGAGGTCGTCTTTAAAAAGTTCTAGTCATCGCTAAGTCCGGATATTTAGGTCTTTCTTTAGAGCGAAAACACAATGAGGGCTTTTAACTTTCTGGAATGCTCTCATGGCAAGTGCAGCCTACAGCATCAAAGTACAGCACTAAAGGGAGGATGGGGATAGGGCTGGGTGATAAAAATCAAATTGTAATCTCAATCTTGTGAAGATATGCTATTTTGATCAAATTCAGACATTTCCTCTTGAATGCAGCTCTATGCTAACACGCAGACACTATTTCTCACCCAAACCTCCTATTGGTCAGCGTCAGCAATGCTCCGAGTTAGTGATAGGGGGAATAACCAATTGCAATAAAGTGTGAACTTTTAGAAGAAGAAGATTAATTTAGTTAGCTCTTTAAGGGAATATAAATTAGGCTACTGACCTTTACATGAACTGTGACAAAATCAAAATTTTAATCTGGCTCCAAGAAAATTGTATATTCTTTTTTTGGCATATTGCCCACTCAGGTAGTCTACAGCTTTTCCCCTTCTAAAAAAGCAATGCATACTTCACAAGATACCTTTACTACAGTACCAATTATTGGCCAAATTAACGGACTGTCCATACATTTAATAATATATTAACCCAGCTAATATTTGCTTGGCACAGCAGGTTCCTCTGGACAAAATGTAAACGCAGATATTTCACCAAAAAATGATGTCAAACTGTGCCATTGATGTGCCACAGTACTGCACCTGCTGTGAGGACACGCGGCCACTGCGTCTCTAAATGTGTGCCATGCATTAAAGATGTAGGCCTACTGTAACCATGTGTCATCCAACTTTCCGCAGCATTACGTATTTGCTTTGCCCCACTTCTCTGCTCTTCATTAATTTTAACCATTCATTCATTTTTTTAGGCGTCAGTGAGATGTCCGCACGACTCCCATTGAGAAAAAACGTCTTCATCCCACGTCATGCCTCTGCACAGACCGTGCCAGTGAGCGTGCTGTGCGTCCCGACCACAACGCTTTCTACAAAGGACTAGCTGCAGTGGATCATCCTGGCTCCATCATCACTCATCATACCTGCATTTTGTCCGACGTAAAGACCTCCGTGTCCACCTCGCACGCAATGATAGTCACCATCTCCAGCTTCATGTTTATCGATGGCATCCCCAAACTGTTCCAGACGCACGCACGACGCAGTCAAGTCTAGGGAAGTAAAGTTGGGCCCGCGGGATGATGATGGAGCGTGTGTCCGCACTGGCGCTGCTGCTCTTCGGTGTGATGCGGCGCTCCTCTGCCTCGCTCGCTCCACACAGCCCTCCCCCTCCCTCACCTCTCGCGCCACATTGACGTCATTACAGTTTCACGTTCGTCGTCGTTTACGCCACTACAGTGCTCGGCGAACCGTGCACGCGGGGCCACTGCAGAACTCACGGTCCGGTATATTCCGCCTGTGTGCGAGTGCGTTTTCTGAACTGCGGTAAAATGTAAAGATGCTTCGCAGTTTACATCCATCTTTTTGTTCAAGTTTAGCCAATCATGGTCCCCAGTGTTGAGAAAACAAATACCGATAGGCCTACGGAATAAAGTTGCAGCAGCCCTATGTCTGTATAATAGCTTGCGTTCACGTTATACAATTTAATGATGTCATAATTTCAGATGAGAGTAGGCGCCTCTAATTCAAGGTGTAAAGATATGCTACTGTGTTTTGAAAGAATTATTCGAACTTATGATCCACAAATGCTGAATCTTCATTATTGGCTCCAGAAAACTTGCCATGTTCATTGTTCTTCACCTGACAACAATGCTATATAAAAAAGAGACTGTTTACCATGTCTTTTGGGTTCTAATATCATCACTTTCTGAAACTATTGTTAATTTATGCTGACAGATGAGGCCTTAAAATTTGTCCCAGTGTTTGTTGGATGTAGATAGGTCTAGTTAAAGAAACATTAATTATGTAAATAAGGTCAAAACATCTGCAATCTGACAGTTAAACATCCAATTCCACCTTGGAATTCTGATCTTTCCTCCAGCTCAATTCAGAGATTTTTGAATGTTATGATGTTCCGTGAACCCAACCTCTGGCCTGTACCTATTTACCACAGCAGAATTGGCCTATTATTATCTCAAGAACATCAAAGTAAGAAAAATCTCTGCTACTCATTTCTTTTCGTCCATTGTCATCACTTGTAAACAGAACCATCATCCCAACCTCTCTCTCCAAAGCACGCTTCCTCCTCTAGATTTTCTTGCACTTGCTATCTACTCTCACCACAATGACATCTGCAAACATCACAGTCCATGGAGAGTCCCATCTGACCTCATCTGTCAGCCTGTCCGACCCCACCGCAAACAACAGGGGCCGAGGGCACTTGATGCAATATGCCACCTCCGCCATGTAGCCTCCTCACACCTACAGACAATGTTGGGAAGAACTGGTGGTTTTCAGATAGAATGGGGAAGAAAAGCCAAATCTTCCTATTCACTGATCATTTCTATTATTGACTAGACCCTAGAACTCACTGTAGTACAACAAATATCTGCATTTGAACAATATTAATTTCAGCTGTCCCCCTAATTTCATCTAATTATACTGGCCTATAGAAAATGTGTATTTTGTTACAGAATACCAAAAAATAGAATACCAATCAGAGTATGCCAGAGTTCTGAATACTTAGAATACTTTTATGTTGAGTTGTGCATTTGTTATGCATTTGTTTAAAAAAAAAAAAAAAACGAATTAAAGGGAAAATTTGGACATGTACATTACAGAGAGATGTTTTGTATGTTTCTCACTAATACCATGCTGTTTAAAGCCTAAAGTGTGGTCAAATGTATTATGTAGTTTAATAAAAGTAACTCTACACTGTATACCATCAAATGAAAAAGAAGACTTCCCAACAGAACAGTTTGTACAGAACAGACTGTATTTCTTATAATCTGCTATATTTAAAGGATTTCACTATTTTTATTTTCGCTCTCTGATACTTTGTAGTAAAATAAGAATGCTCCAGGTGCTCCGTTTATTCCTCAAACCATGCCCCTGTGCCAACGCCTCTGCTGTTGCTCTAATATAGGCCAGGCTATTTTTAAAACAGGCACAGAATAGAGTGGGTGCAGTGAGGATGTCTACAGGATCACATACAGAGGAGGAGCAGAGTGCAGAGAGAGACAGACCCAGAAGAGTGAGGTGAGAGTAAACAAAAGGCCTGTCAGGTGCCCCGGACATGAGAGTACAAAGCCCAAGGAGGGTCAGCTAAGGGCAGCCAGAAATGACATACAAGATACACCCACAGACATGATCTTCTGTGTAGCATGCAATTGTTGTAAATGTATTTTCTTTAGTATGACTTAGCTACTTTACACACTTGCCAACTCGGCAAACAACCATACTCCATATTAAAACAGTTTGACACAGAAACACAATAAGCCAGTCCTTCTAATTGAACTGTATATATGTGTAATGGGATCAAAATCATTTAACACAAGGAATTATCATCATGCTTCCCAAATGTCTTATTTGATTAAAGTAACTGAAAACATGGGCCGATGAAAAGAATACTGAAAACATGGGCCGATGAAACATATATGACGAGACATCACATTAAAGTAGACATGGAGTAAAGCTACAAGCCTGATTGGGGCTTTCTGTGCCCAACAATCCTTCACTGCCATAAGCTGTGCCGTCCCAGCCATATGAGTCATCAGCTTCATTTGAATGTCGCATCAGTTTTCAAAAAACTTTTTTTTTTGTTGTGTACAACCTTTGTACTAAATTATGTGAGGTTTTGCTTCCATTTCCTGTCAAGTTCAAAGGCAGACAGGTTTTGTTTGCAGGAGGTCACATGAATGACACAAAAGGTTTCATGTTTAAAAGTGTTTTCTAAAAATAAGTTTATAACTCTTAATTACTGAGTGATGATCTCTCAGGTCTCTCTGGGGTCTATGGATCCTTTGTTTTATTTATGAACTGTTGTGTTATGAGTATGTATGTATCTAAACAGGACCACATGCTCTGTCCTCTCTAATAATAATAATAATAATAATGATAATAATACAGTGCACTATTCATTCACTCCATACTTGGAGGTGGTAAGTTACTATTCAGCACAGTTGCCCTGGGGCAGACTGACGGAAGCGAGGCTGCCAATCTGCGCCATCGGTCCTTCCGACCACCACTAACACTCACACACACACCATTTTTACACTAGGCAAGGTAGGTGAAGTGTCTTGTGCTTTACAAGGCAAGGTGGGTGCCTTCTTGACCAAGGACATGACGACAGAATTTGCTCCGAGCAGGAATTGATCCTCTGACCTTCGTCTCAGTCTATTACACTGCAGAGGTTCAGGTTCTGCACTTTGCATATTAAACACATTTCCCTCTAGAAGAATAAAAAAGTGATTTGAAATGGAGCTAATCCACATACATGTAACATACTGTTATTATGGACAGTGTGTGCTCACCCTGTGCACGTCATGGTCAAACACTGTATCGTGAACATTACAGGCAAACAGGGCAGTGGGCAGGTCACTCAGGTCCATCATCTCCTCCACCATGGTCTCCTGGTCTGACTCCCCACACACCATGTCCTCTTCATCCTCCTCATCTTCCTCAGGGTCACTGCTGTACGCCTCTGAGCCACTGCTGCAGCCTTTCAAGCCCTCACGCAGCATGGTGGACCTATGGTGGACACAGAGAGGAAAGAAAGGGAGCATAAAAACTTACAATATTTCACAATATTTAGTGTGCGTTAAAACTTAAACGTAATCAGAAGCAAAGGTTTTATAAATGAGCAACGACATCTAGTGGCGTGTACACTAAACTGGATTTAGTAACATTTTAATCCCCTCATTCAAATCTAAATACACCACAAATCCCTCACCAGGATGCCGACACGTTGGTTTTAAAAGGAATTACAACTCTCAGAAGGATCAAAATAAATTCTAGATGAACTTTGGGAGATATTTATACGCTACAGATCTAGTGGAACAAATCATTGGGTAAAGGCCTGTTGCTCGCTTTTCCAAGATACGTGCACACATCCATGGAAGCTTGGGATGGCACGGTGTTGTTTCGGCGCTTACCTCACTGACAGTAGCGGTTAATTCCCTGTAGTAAACAATCAAGGACAATATTCTTCACTTAATCCACCCCTGGCTCGGTGTTTTCCCTTTATAGGCGAGAGTTGTTTATTATTGGATATTCTCTTGGCTCCGGAGGCGAGACCAATCCAACACCAGAACAACCCCGCATCAACCAATCAGAGCGGAGCTACAGGAGGGATGCTGTGCGTGCTGTGCGTAACCAAGGGGCCAAAACACTCCGACGAAAGCAGTGGCATAAAACACAAGTGGTTATCAGACATATGGCAGTAGGCCCAAATTTAAAAAGTTGTTTTGTTACATTTAAGTAGGTCCTAGCTTTTTAAATTGCCCAAGTATTGCTTAAATAATTCGAGTATGGTTTATACAGTTAAAATGAAAATATTACACTACTGATGTTCTGAAATCCCATGCCATTGTGTCTTGTGTCTGTTCCTAGACATTCTGTTAATCTCTTGAACAAAACGTATGTCATGGGAACATGTTTTTCAAGTTTGCAGCTCACCTGTATGGGGCGTTTCTGCTGACAAAAAACATGCCACTTTTTTTTTTTTTTACTGTTATATTATATTTAGCATATATCTATTTGTATGCTCATATATAGAGAGACATACTCCACAGTTTGCAAGAAACATGCCTATCAAAACTAAGCACTTGATATTAATCTTTTAATTGCAATGTCTTTATAAACACCAGTCACCAACAATCACAATAATACATTGATACAACAGTGCTGCAGTCGCTGAAGGCAGTCTGGGTTAACAACAGGTTAAAGGCACTCATTTTAATCTGCATCACACTTTTTGGTCGAGAAAAAGGTGAACATTCATTTTAAAGAGAACATTAAAGATGTGTCTTAGTAATGCAGATAAAGATGTGAATGCACACATACTGTTGCCTGACCAGCCATTCCCTCCTTCTTTCTCTACAGAAGTATAAAGTGTGTGGTTTGGGCTGGTAAGGCAACAGATTCTGGTTATACCCAAATAGCTGATATGTGAACATGACAATGGAAGGGGGTATAGCTGTTCATGTCATTGCAAACATTGGCAGTCAGTTTCATTATAAATTAAAAAGGTATGTGCAGTATACCAAGGCACAATTATCATTTCAACGTGACAGATAACCAAATATACAAAATATTACAATGTCTTGATTTGAGTTTCCTCTTTTTACATTATTTAAGACATATAAATAAGAACACCATAGGTAGCATTTTAAAATCGCTCGCATTAGTCAGTCTTAAGGTCCAGCTGTATGGGAGAGGCCTGTGCAGAGTCGGAGCTGACCGGAGGATGATGTGGGTGGGCAGGAACAGAGGTCACACTGTCGTTGTTCACCAGTGCACCATAAGAGAAAGACCCTTCAGGCTGGACCACAGAGCGTTTGCAGTGGAGGGTTGGGACACCTGTGGAGATGACCAGTCCAATCAGAACTCTCTGGAAACTTTGCCTACATGCACACGTATAATAGTCTTTTGATGGGATCTGTGAGAAAATGGATGTGAAATGTTGCACTAAACACAGTTAAGATAATTATATTTAAGATTTTGCGGAAAATGTTACAAATGTTGACCCAATTTGGCAATTTTTAGGATTATAATTTGACTTCCTGATTGGAAATTATGTCATCACACTAGGGAATTCCTAACTGTTTCCTAGCAACCATGTAGTACACTGAGCTAAAATCCTCTAATGTAGGCCTACACAGAAAGTATTATTTAACAGATAAACAAAATAATGGGTTTTTCCATATATTATTAAATAATGTTTAAAGGGTTGGAAGAATGTGAGCTTTGCGTGTAAAACTATCATTTATATTTACAACAGGTATCCCATCAAAATTAGAACAAAATATCACTGTGTATAGTGATGTGTTGATTATAATTAGAGGTCAGTCCATAAAAATAGCAGCAACCTCCCATTCATATATTGTAAGGGGACAAGGGTGCAGAACATTATATAACCGTAGCATTTACAAACCATTAGCCACGTCCATGGTCACATAAGGCTCGAAGGCCTTGGTCCTCTTCCTGTTCCGAGTGATGAGGAATGCTCCCAGGAAACAAATAGCAGTTCTATAACAAGCAGACAACAATAAGACTCAAATACAACACATACCTGTGGAGGGAGGAGGCAATATACTCACCCCAACAGAAACATGCAGATATGTAGAATGTCTTCATGATTGAATTCCTCATAAAATACCGCACCTGACACAAAAAGCTTACATCAGTCAATACTATTCACAAAATGATATACTATTTATCAAATGATCTGAGGTTTATGGGCCTTACATCGAAAAAAGACAAAAAGTAAAAAGTGGATTTAACCAAAAGACGCTAAAATGTAAAAGCTGCTGAACATGAAATCAAAACACAAAGCGAAAAGGTATAGGGCAATTTGAAAGACATATTTGTGAAGAGCCAAAGTTGTAAATGAAAAAACATTAATAAAATACTAAACTTTTACAAACCACACAAGCTGTCACTTACCGGCTATGATGGCAAAGACAGTGGAAATGATGTAATTGACACTTGCAATCAGGGAGGAGTCGTTAAGAGCACAAGCTTGAGACAGAAATCTATGCAAAAGCGACAAAAACAAGGCTATTAAAAACGTCTCTAAAAGTCACCATTACATTGGCATATCTTCATTGACTCACATGGCTTGGAAGATCACTGACGTGCACATACATACAAACATGACATAGAAAATAGGGTATTGCAACTGCATAGATGTTTCAATTGTCAGAATCAACATGGCCGACACTGCCTTCACAGTGATCACCGTCACAGAGCCTGCAGAGCAAACAAAACAGTAAGAGAAGCGACCACACACATATTTGCTTGTTGCTTGTGTGTGAAACTAAATTAATGTCAACAACACTTATGTTATTCCAAGAAACACTCCCTCTAATTATAGATCCTATTCTTACCATAATAAATACCTCATTAGAATATAACTATGTCCCCCAGTCCTTCAAATATGCAGTGATTAAACCGCTTCTGAAAAAATCTAATCTTGAACCTGATTTATTAACCAACTATAGACCCATCTCTAATCTTCCCTTTGTCTCAAAAATCCTTGAAAGAGTTGTAGTTAAGTTTTTCACTCAGAGTTCAGAGTTCACCACAGCACAGGAACTGCACTACTTAAAGTCACAAATGACTTGTTATTAGCTGCTGATAATGGACTGGTCTCAGTCCTGGTTCTGTTGGACTTCAGTGCAGCGTTTGACACCATCACTACTGAGAGACTCCATCTGACCAGACAGTCACACTGGACAATATCAGTGTAGCCTCCAGCTCTACTGTAAGGAACCTTGGAGTCGTATTTGATCAAGAGCTCTCATTCACAGGGCTCTAGCCCTACAGATTTGAACTTTATCTGCAAATGGATGCGCGTCAGTCCTAGACACATCTGTAGCCTGCCTGTCCTGATTTAGCCCTGGTTTAGCCCTGGTTTAGTCCATTGGAGTGGATCTCTCCTTCAATGTGGTTCTCCTCAAAGTTTCTATTTTTCCCATTGGTTTTTTTTTGTTTGTTTTTCCTGCAGAAGGAGGGTCTAAGGACAGGGAGTTAAATCAATGACCTTAAGCCCTAAGAGACAACTGCTGTTATGATTTTGAGCTTTACAAAAATAAATTGAATTAAATTGAAATTACCCAGCAAAGCAACCAGAAGTAGAATGATAATAAGGTAGTTACAACGCCGTCTTTTGTAGAAGTAGAGAAGCAGGCAAAATGTGATAATCTCAAGGAACTGTGGAACAAAAAATACAAAATATTAAGGGATGCCATTTTGGTGCAATTGTCATGTCAATTCAATGTTGAATAATAATATAGCTCTATGCTCAAACACAGACACACCATCTTACTCCTCCTAGTGGTCAGCCCCTGTCATGCAGACGGAGTTGACCTAGCATAATGAGTGTGAACACTCAAAGTAGGAGACTTAAGTTACCTTGATAAGTAAATTCAAATGTACACAAACCATGCTGAAATTAAAATTATGATCTAGGTTATTTCTGACTTACCAGATATAAAAGAACAGGCCAAGCCACAAGGTGCTTCACAACATTCTCTGCATCAAGTTTTTCATGAGAGTTTGGTCCGAAAGATACAAAAAGATAAGATCCACCAATGGTTATCAGGCAGCCAAAAAATGACAAGCCATAGCGTTCTGGAAGAAGAGAGAGTTATACATATATTTACACACTATATGTGCATTTTATAGACACGCAGGGCAACAACTTACTTGCAAATTCTTTAGCCTTCAACTTTTCTCGGAGGAAAATAAAACCCAAAATTGAGCTTGCTAAAAAAGAAAAAAAAAAGAAAAATGTGGTATTATTTCAATTTAAGCCAAAATACAATACAAAGCAATGGAAGCAATAATTGTCTAAAACTATAGTTGACTTACCGAGCAGAGACACGGCATTTAGAGGAGCCACGAGGGACAGTGGAGCAAAGGCATAGGAGGTGAAGTTGGCCGACTCTCCCAGACAAGTGAGGACAAAACCACACCACCAGGTTTTAGTGCGGTAGAAAGATCGAGGATCATTGGTGCCCGCCAAGGTCACATGGCCCAGCTTCTGCAAGGGGGATACAAAATATACAGTTGTTGTCGACAGATTGTATTTAATCATGAGATAGTAGATAATGGTCATTTGGGCTGTTGTATATCCATGTAAATGCACATTTATTTACTTATGGATTATAAATGTTTCTTCAAATCAAATAACTTAACATCAAGTAACATTTTACTCAAACATAACAAAATGTGTGGTAGAACTGTGTAATCAAACTTTTATCAAATCATAATTTATCACAAATTATAATTAGCATGAGGCTGCTTTTTAATCAAGTCTACAGTCTATCCTGTAGCAGTCAAAGAGCTCAGGAATTACATTTTTTGTATAAAATAGTACTAAAGTGAAAAGTATTAATTTGTAATTGTTAATTTTTTGCCAACCCCTCACTCCCTCCCTCCCTCCCTCAGGTCTGTGTATTAAATAATAGTGGTGGGACGAGACAATTTCCACGAAACGAGACACAAGATTGGGTCCACGAGAATGAGACAATTCACTGACACTATTTTAAATTTTTTTAAGTAAATTGTGCAATCCTGTTCACAATTTTGCCTGACAATTTTTGAATTATTTTATTAAATATCATCCATTATAGCACTGCTAGAAGCACACAAGAGATGTAACAAAGTCTATTGGCCTATTGGAAGTCCACAATTTAACCTCTTAATCTCACATCTCTGGAACATTTTTATTTTTTTTAACAGTTTTCAATTTTGTCCTTGTCCCATCTTTCATTGTGTGGGTTTCCATAAAAATGTTGTGCTTTTATCCCCATTACATTGGCTCCCCATTCATTTTAGTTGAGTTTATTTTTAAATTTTAATATTTATTTTTAATGCACTTCATGGACTGGCCCTTGCATACATCTCAGACCTTTTGTTATTGTTTTACTGTATTTGTCATATTTATTCATTTTTATTCTATATATCATGCGATGGGTGTGTGCATGTTGACGTCATCTCTGTGTAACACTTTGGAGGCATTGTGTAAACAGAGTTGTAACAGTAAAATAAAAGAATGTCTAGGTTTTGAAAATGACCCCACCTGAATTGTTAAAGCGATGCTGACCAACAAGTTTCCAAAGATGGCAAGCAAAGTACCGATAAGATTATCCTGAGAAAGGAAATAAGACATAGATCAGATCATAGGCCTGGACACAAAATTACTAGTAGTATTTGGTAGTAGCCAGCTAGGACATCACAACAACACACTAACACACCAAACACATCAGATTTGTACTGAAATTAAATTACAAAATAATCATGAACATTAAAATAAAATATCAGCGAGCAGATGATACAGATCAGATGGGAGTATACAGTCAGGAAGAAGGCACAACAACAGATCTCACCGTGTACGACTGTCCGAACGCTGTGCTCAAACCCATCCCTTTGCTTTTCCGATACCGATCTCACACAGAAGTTACACATTTAAACTGTTTGTCCGATTCCATATGTCAACAAGAGAAACTTTGAAGTACTTTCCTCATTATAATATTCGTTGAACGCTACACCTGTCTTCTTCCTGAATCTCTGCGTCAGCTCCACGCACGTACGTCATGCCTTTGCTTCTTTGCGTATGCTCCTGGCCAACAGTGTAGTGCGTAATGTTTACCGCCACCTCCTGGACAGTGAAGAGTGTGACTCAAACTGATGAGACTGCTCCTGGTACTCCAAAGACACCTGTCTTAAGCTTTATCAGCCATTCCCAAAGTGGTCGGTGCCGCGGCCCTCCATCAATGCAAAGATAATAATTTTCATAATAATTTACACTACATTTAATAGAATATGTAGGTCTAATGTTTTTTCCTTAGATTTACATGTTAAACAATATATAATTATGCCTGTAGGCTTAATACTAATAAATAATAAATCCATACATTAAATTAATATCGTATGTAAGGTTGATTTCAGACTTAATTTTCTCTTATGCTTGCTTTGTGAACAAACTCTGGGTACCACTGTAGTAAATTAACAGTCTGCTTCCACCAAACACACATTTTCCATGGATGTCAAGTTTTTTTCACTCCTAACAAGGCAAATAAATCTGTTTGCCTTTGAATTTTCAGTTATAACCAATAGGCCCTATACATTCTTGTATTAACAATGTTGGTGTCCAAAATAGTCCAAAACAAATACAAATATGTTTTTTATTCGAACAGTAAGCACTTCCACCTAGCCTACTTCTTTTATCTGAAACACTGAATTAGTCTACTGATCATGGATTATAGGCTACTGATAAAATATTAATTAAAGCTGCAAGCAGTGATGATGGCTCTTGCCACCATGCGCACATTCCTCCCATGCACCTGCCATGACCTTATGCAGGCCTGCCATGGACTGGAGACCGCCTCTGAATAGTGACTGCCCCTGAATCATTAACGCCTCTGTATGCTCCATTCTCCCTTCCTGACATCTGCCCAGGTCACTAGTCGCTTTTCACCCTATTTCCATGGTGGAGTGTGCCAATTGACTTATACTGGTGTGGTGCAGGGCATTGAACCACCAACCTTGTGCATAATACACGAAGTTCCTATGTTGTAATTGACTTTTTGACTGGCGTGACCTAAATAATGTCTGTGTCAATTTTCAATCACTTTGCACTTTGCAACTGTGATTTATAGAATCATAGTTACATACGTAACTCTCATTATGTTGGTGGGGTCCATGGCTTTGAACCAGCAACCTCGTGCATAATAAAGCTATAGTGTTATTGACTTTTTCGATTGGAGTGACCTAAATAATGTTTGTGTCAATTATCAATAACTTTGCATAAAGTAATTTCTGTCTCTGTAATTGGAAAGTCCAATATAAAAAGTTCCCACAGAATATGATGTTGGTCCATGTTATGGTGAACCCAATTAATGGGTTAATGGATTAATTAATCCCCCAGGTTTCGTGATAACTGGATAATTTTGGACTTTTTATGTATGTTGTAGGGGGCGCTATAGTCACCATTGGTTATGTGCTCTTTACTCTCCTCTATTCAGGTTTTGATTTTGCACTGTTGGTTAAAACTTTACCTCTGTAGGCTGATGCATGTGTCGGTGAGCAGGTATCAAAGAAACAGGACATTAAGACATTTTTTGACGGCGTGTTACACACAGTGAATGTCAAAGTACATAACTATTGATTATAAACATCTGTAGATGTGACATGCGGAGTCAGAGCTCATTTCGATCAAAAATCTAGGACTAGATAGGTTTCATATAAACGTATGTCAACGTAGCGTCAGAAATGCCACCCAATATGACAGACTTCCTGTTTGATGTAAGTATAGCTCCAATTATGTTTTAAGGTTGTCTCGTGTGGTATCACTCTTGTAAATTGACCGACCTAAGACAAAGTACACGTGTCTCCCAAAGACCACATTTAACTTTTGCTATATTTGCACCATCCTCCCTCGCACCACACAGAAAACAATATGACATATGATGAAAAGTTATCCATATTATAAATTGCTAAATTATTTTAAAAGCATTCTTGAACGAATATTTGAGGAATTTAAATAGCTGTTTGTTGTAAATGCAGTATTACATTTATCCAGCAGAGGGCAGTCACACACTTTGTTTTACTCGACACATCTACGGTCATACAGCTTGAAGCTTTTAGAGTCTGTCCCAAAATGATCAGGCAGCACTTCACCTCGCTATTAAAATCCTCAAAGACATCAGAGGAGACAGACTGTTAATGTTGCATTAGTCTGAAGTGTGGGTTTAAACCTCCTGATCTCACTGTGCATGGATCAGGAGATGATGTGGTGGTCTGCAGTGTCCATCAGAGGGATGCTGTTGAATTGCCTCCTCATATCAAATGTAAACAGCTGGATCTCCAACAAATCTGATCTTTGAAACTGGCCATTTCCACTCTTAAGGGATTATATGCTAGACTAATCCACCACTATACTCTATATTTCTTGGCCTTAACAGAAATTGGACCAAGGAGGGTGCTACAAAATGCTCCATACACTTAATTAAATGATTATTACATTTAAATAAGACAGGGATTTCTGCTTATATGCAAAAATACATCAAATAAAAGATCTGATACTTTAAAGATGAACTATGTAACTTTTCTGATGGAGTGCCTGCCACCTGCCTTTCTACAAGGTTATTGCTTTGTCTAGAATGTTCCCTAATATGGCTTTAAACTTATCTATTTCCACGTAGCCAAACAGATGACACTACAAGTTAAAGTTACAGGTCAGATCTGTGGAGATGTGAACCCATTCACAGTCATAATGCATGTTTTTAGGTGTGTTTGAGCAATAAAATCACCTGTAATTGAACATTTGCAGGGTAAATAAGTTTATTGCCATACTGCGGAACATTCCAGGTGAAACAATAACATCTCCATGGAGACAAGCAGGTGGCCGATCCTCAGTAAGAGAGGTTAAAGTGCACCTTTAAAATAGCATTATTCACGTACAAGTATGTGTAGTGTAGTGTATGCTAAATCTTAGCCTGAGTTGCACTGACCTATGGATCTTATGTTGGAGCCAAAGAACACACTATCTGAGGTATGTAGCCAGAACAAGCTCGTCTAACTTCCTGAAAAGCTTTGAATAAATTTACACTATTGACTTATTGACGGATAGATTTGCCGCATTGTCACTTCGAGGGCTGTAATTGGATGACGGTTAGGGACCCAAAATGACTACGCAAGATGAATTCAAATGCATTTACAGGGCGATTTGTTAAGATGTATTTAATGTATAAGATTTAAGAAAAATTTAAAAGACATTTGTTTTATTCATGAAAAGTACTGTTTTGTTGCAATATGTCTGCCTATGGTGGTGCTGTTGTGTAGATACGCCAATAAAAAAGAAGCTATCCATAATGAATTTAAACCTAATATTATATACTAAGCTTAAATCTTTTAAATTTTACTCTGTGGTTGGCTCATTTAAAGGGCCTATTTTCTGATCTATGTTATAATGTTGTTTCCTCATCAAAAACATACCTGGAGTTTTGTTTCGTTTCTTTCACACATGTTTAACACACAAAACACACACACAAAAAGTTCTTCCCTCAAACACAAAGCACTCCACTCCATCTTCTGTGATGTCATGTGGTAGTACAGGAAGTGCTCCAATGTGTTTTTAAACCCCACACACCTTCATAAGAATCATTTGGATGATTTCAGCCCTGGAATTGCCAATCTTTACTGAACAAAAGGTAAAAGGTAACTGTTAACTTGAAAACTACTGCTTCATGACATCACAAGGTGGAACAGAACATTTTGAGCTTTGTAGATGTAGACAGACTAATAATAAAGGGTTACTCAAGCATGTGTGAAAGAAAAATATCCACATAATACCACTCCAGGTATGTTTTTGAGGAGGTAACGCCATTATAACATGACTTAAAGCTCACAAGAATCCATTTTATGTAATAACGGACGTTTATATCCCAAAAGTACTGGTCTTAAAACATTAAGTGGATGACAAATTAGTAAGTAGTAAATGGAAAAATTACACAAAGAAGTTGGATTTTAATAAAACATTATTTCTATTTGTTGTTTAATATTGAATTGTACATGATAAATAAAAACACGTTCATTTTCAAGATTACAAGAAATCAGTTGAAATTGTGCCTTTGTTGAATATTTGAAGTATATACAGTTCCATAAATACGAATTACTTTCTTTTTCTCTCCAAAAAGTTCTGTCGGTGGGATGGCTCTCACTTGTACCACAATTAAATGAGATAACATGTAAACGCCGCATCCAGGAGACATGACTGCGATGATGTAAATATTCAAATGTTCACTGGTCTGTCCGTATATGCCACAGTGAAACCTATATACAGGCTTTAGTGCTTTGACCTGTCCAGCCAGTTCAACAGTGCACGTTACAAGTGCTTGTTTCACAGTCAAACGTCTTCATGGACTTGTGGGCTCCTCTGCAGGACTGTCCAGAGCATCACTAGGTCTTTCTTCATCCGACTGTCTTTCATTTTTGCTTTGACAAACAGTCCCCAGCACTTTGGCACTGTGCTCCTGTGCTTTGGCCCTCAGAGCGGCGATGCTGTTTTCTCGCAGTTCCTCTTTGGACATGATGGACTTGCTCTCCGCCCTCTTGTCCTCCGCGTCTGCCTCTCTGTCTCGCTGGGGGCCCGGCTGCTGCTGCTGCTGCTGTGGTGGGGGATGAGGGGGGGAGTCGCACTGTCCCGGGGCCTGGGGAGCGCCGCCCTCCATAGACTTTTTGTGCATCCCTGCAAAAAGTTGCGGGTATTCAGATTTAGAATAGCGCCTGTTGATTGGTAAGCCATCTTGTACTGGAAACAGTAAGCAAAAATATAGTGCTGGTTTAGAATGGTGTTTGGATGGACAATTATAATGCAATGTCATGGGAGCGGACCAGTGTGAGGCTTTAGGCTGTAGTGGCATTATGTTGGTAAAGTCATTCTTGTCAGTTTAAGTGTAAATATTAAACACACTAATGCTATGCCAAATGAAAGGTAGAATGTTTTTTCCTTCTGACTTTGGAAAAAATACAAAATATGAAAGTCTATCTTGCAGGCTCTTTGCACACAGTGTAAGTAGCTTCAGTATTTGTTTATACAAATCACAATTTAAGGTCCTTATTGGCTGACATGAAATGCAGGTTGCACTGTATGTATGGCAGAACCGTGCCCAAACTTAAGTGTATTCTGATGTTTCTGTCATTAAATTTGTTCATACATTGAATTTCCATTGGACTCATAAGAAGAGAGAGCCTCACCGAGCAGCCAAGGAGCACAGGACTCCATGATGCCGTCTTTAGCAGACTTGAGGATGGACTCGGGCAGAGGGATGGAGTGTCTGACCATGGCTCCGTACAGGCCGTACTCCGCCATGACAGTGCTGCGGCCCCAGCACTTCTCCCTCTTCCTCCACTTGGCCCTGCGGTTCTGGAACCACACCTGCAACAACACAACCATAAAGTTTATCTTATAAATATTATTTCGTTTAAGCTAACATGTTAGCGCTTTATATGTATACATGCAATTACTGGCCAATATCAGGCATGAACCCACTTAGGCCCAAAGTTGCCACAAAGTCTCTCAGAAAAAAATAGTGGCCTTTTCTCTTTTCTTTTTTGTTTATGGTCTATTGTGAATTAAATACAATATTTTATAAGTTTCGCAAACACATCCATGGAGTTTAAATTGATATTTTTAGGCCTAATTAGCCTGCATATGAATTCATTCCTGGTTTAAGGCTTTAAGAGAGCCAAATAATACATATTTTGGGTAATCCCATTATTGATTGCATAAGTTAAGATAACAAATGAGCACTTTTGATTCTTCCCTTCATTGATTTCCTATAGCACTAGGACTACAGGTGTGAGGGATGCATGCCGGCTGTCAGCGCTCATCTGGAGCACACAACTTATAGATGCTTTAACTCACTGGGGCAGTTAGGCTACTGGCTACACTGCACCTGTCCAGTGTCCACGCACAGACCAAACTGACTGAAGACCCGCGCCAGGGCCCTTTGTGGCTCTGTGAGGCCGAGGAGGAGGGGCCGGCCTCAGCCACTCATATTCAATTGAAACCGATCCAAGCATTTAGAGGCCTCTTTTGCAGGCAATTCTGATGATAACCTCCTTTTCCATAGGAGACACTTTTTATGAGAAATTGCTTCTCTGGCCCTCAAAAGGCGCTGCCGTGGAAGCTGCGAGGAGGAGCGACCCTGGGGCACGCTGAGGCTGATTGAAAAATAAGTTAATTTCAGGCCCAATCGATGGCGGCCAGGCGGGCAAATATCACGGGAAATTAAACTAGCTGGACTCGCGGGAGCAGCGCTATTGACCCGTGCTAATAAATTCAATGTAGTTATTTCATTTGAACTCCCTGCGCCTCTCCAGCAGCAGCAGTAGCAGCAGCTATGGCGTCTGATTTAACTAATTACACTCAATGAGAAAATTGGGTGTTCATTTTATTTGGGAGAGGTTCGTTATTTATTTGCCGCTATTATTTATTCTGGGCTGTGGTGTTGCCGCGCGTAATGAGAAGAAGATTAAAAGGCGCGCGGCAGATGGATGGTCCAGGTCACGCGGCAATCTCCTTCCGCCTTGAGAGCTTGATTAGGTCGTTAGCGGCTGCTTTTCCGACAACAAATTGTTTCACATCCAACTGAGACTGATGGGACGTGATGCGGTGTCCTGGCTCTCTGCGCAGAGAGGAGGGCTGCACGGGGTCGATTTACGAGCAGCTACGACGTCCTTCTTTTTCACACTACAAGGCTGCACCACGGGCCCGAGCCAATTTCACCCACGTTATTGACGCAGGGAGAGAGGACCGTGCGTAAACTGCACCAAACATTAACTGTCATCTGTCCAAAGTAACAGAAACAGAACCACACATCGTGCGTAAATGTCACACCTATAGCTAAGAATGGTCTTTATAACTTATTTTTGCTCCTATTTAGAATTTGAAACATTAATAGTTGGTCTTATTTTAAATTAGCTTAATAGCTAATTAAAGAAGAGATAATGTTGGCTATCTAAAAACTATTCGTTAATTATCAGGTCTAAAAATGTATTCTTAAACACGCAATTTCTTGTGTTCTAAATTTTGCTACACATAAATGCATATGGTAATTAAATGTACCTATTATAAATATGTATAATACATGCGTAAAATAATAACACGCTTTTGAAATTGCAATAGCCTAAAAAAACAACAACAAAAAAACATGTTCTCATCATCATTTTTAAATGTTTCGAGAGAAGTCACTGACGGCTCTGCGTACAGCTAATTAACCTCATTTAATGCGAGTGTAACAACACCAAACTTGTACGCATAAAACAACGATTGTAAAAGGTAGGCTGCTGAATGAAAAATACTTGGCCGCTTGTGACAACTGGGTAGTGAACATGTATTGCCTTTTACCTGTATCCTGTCCTCAGGCAGCTCCGTCTTCATGGCGAGCATCTCTCGTGCGTAAACATCTGGGTAGTGCGCTTCGTTAAAGGCCTTTTCCAGTTCCTCCAGCTGGTAGGAGGTAAATATCGTCCTGTGGCATGTGATACCGTAAATTAAAATGGTATAATTATCAAGGGTAATTATCTTTTGTATATAGGCTAAATGCTCAAAATAAAGAGTAGTCTATGGAAACTGTTTAAGGAAAGTTAAAATCTCAAAATGACACGATACTAGACTTCAAAAGAGTGTGCCCAAGTCTTTAGTTCACTATATTAAAAAGACTATAGTGCCGTGACCAGGTAAAAATGCTAAAATGAATTTAAAAAAAAAGATCAAATAGGCTAATAATAAAGTTGAACCAACGAAATGCGTGCGTTATTAGCCAGTTGGCCCAAGAAATGTATGCAGTGAGTTCATGTAGGCAATTGTTTTGTGTTTTAGGCAGGCCTATAAGGAATAGGCTTATGTGTGTTTTGTTTGGTGAAATACAAACTCACCGGTGTCGCCTCTTCTTACGCTTTTTGCTCTGGTTCACCGAAGACTTTGAGACTTTGTGCTCATTTGAAGATAGGTCTTCTGAGTCTAGATTTGAACAAAAATGAAGGTCAAACCGCAATGGCCAAAATAATAGTAATAACAATAGTAAAATAAATAAATAAATAAATAAGACAATGCTAATGATTAGGTTGGATTTAGACCAACCCTTCTTTACATAGGCT
>KN483301.1:138728-150742 GCA_000787095.1 Periophthalmodon schlosseri | reverse complement strand
AGATTTAGTCCAGCCATTCGTGTAGATTGGGTGGCCATCAAAGACAGCAGGATCAGACGGCTGCAGATTAAAACGTAAACAGCTGTTGGACATTTCTGTTCACTGCCTCCATCTCACTCTGGGCTCACTGGCAAATTTTAATGTAAGTGGCTTTTATAAACTTTGCCTGTTGACGATAGGGGGCGTGGGGTGACTTCTAAACCTTTTGTTCTCTCATGATTTAAACAAAAAGATAGAAATTGACCCTCTTTAAGACAGAGATGAAAAACATAATCAAATGTATAGGCCTATATACTACTTGTTAGTTTGGGAAATAAATTGTTGACCCACTCCAACTTGTGGGAGGAATTAGTAGGAGCCGATGACAGAGCACACGGAGGGGAGTCAGGACAACTTTGTACAGGGGGCGCTCGGGGTGATGGGCCCCTCCCGTCCCGCTCAGACACTTTCTCATGGCCCCTCGACAATGGCATGTTTGGTAGCTGCTTGTCGTCATTGCTTAATTAGGCGAGGAGTTGATTAATTTGCACTAATTGACAGCTAATTTAAGAACTAGTGGCACATTGGATTGACATTTTGTCCGAACAGAGGCTACGTGAGGGCATCACGTTTCTGCAGGTTGTAGTCTCAAGGGCAGACAGTGAACAAAGACATAAAAACACACGCCTCACTCTATTAGAAAAATATAATTTAATGTTTAAGTTTTAAGACAGTCGTGCGCCACAAAAGTTACCTAAACAAACCCTACACTATGAGTCATGACCATCTCAGTCCAATACAACAGACATGGGCTGGCGTAATTTCAGAACTAGCCTTTAGTGCGTTATTGATCCAGGCTTTAGGACAGCCTCCTGCCCATAGGCCTACAGGTTTGGACATGGCCTGATTTTTTAACAACAGGGTCAATCCAAATATGGTACCTGGGAAACCAAACTTGGCACTGGTGTCCCTAAGGGGTGAACCGAGATCCGTGAGGCGCACGGGTGTCAGGCCCACAGTCGGGGAAGGAGGCTCTGTCTGCCCGGGTCCTGTGAATGGGGAAGATGATTAGGGGCTTATTAGGGGCCCGTGGAGAAGTGTAACCTGTGGGAGTGAGCGACCGGCGACATCTCCAACTGGGAACAGTCCAGTGCTTTGTCTTAACTAATCACAGCGGATGGCTTTCTTTTGTTTCCGATTCGCCATGCCTGTCTGATTCTCTTTTTGCCTGACCACTTGCTCCAACAACGGCAAAGTGTGCTAATTAGAAAAGAAATGGTCCTAGTAATTATGTCAACTAATTAGGGGCGATAACAATGTAGATTGTACAATATTATTTTTACGTAATGTTTTGTGTAGAGGACCGTGCTTTCCACTGCTCGTTAGGGGTGCACGTGGCCCGGAGCTGACTGCTCCGTGGGTGCGCACATGTGCGCATAGATTCTGAGAGATAATCAAAGAGAAGAGGCAGTGGCACCAAATAACTTCATAAGAATCACAGGACAAAAACATAAAAGAGCATCTTTATTGTTAAAATGTTATGAAAGAACCTTAAATGTAACATTAAAATAAATATGACACGTTAAATAGCCTATTCATAAATGAAGGGTATTTTATTCTTTTGATGTAAAACTAAAGCTATAGACGTGGAGAACATGTGAGGGATCTAAAAACATCTTGGGTCTATCTGAAGTACACTGTTCTGTTGATTGTCACTTCTTGGGCCTCTCCAGGATGTTGAGGAACTTGCCCCTGGTCATTTCTCTGGCTGTAAAACAGAAAACAGATCATGTAAAAGGCATTGTCAGGACATGACAAAGTGGGTCATACCCAGATAATCCATACTTAAACTAGTATCAAGACTACATACTATTGATACACTAAAAGAAAATCATCACAGTGGTATTGAAATCAGTATCGAGTATCAAGCCTTTTCCTTAGTATTGAAATTGAGTTTGAAATGTTAGTATGGTGACATCACTGTGACAAAGAGGCTGGTTTTCATTAAGTCGACTCTCAGGTGAAGATGAGGTGAATGAAAGCCTGCACATTTGCCTGCAGAAGCCTTGAGCTGAGGGCTTTAGAAATGCGGAGCATGTTTTTAATATCTGTAGTGTCACACTGAGTCATTTATACAAACATCTGCACATCCAACAAAGCTGCTCTCCCTCACAGTCAAGACTGAGAAGTGCCTCGTGCTAAAGTGCTGTGACCCACCAAATGAGACGAGAGGAATGAAAACAAAGACGTGATCAATTGTGAAATGACATTATTAAAACATGTAACAAATCTTGCATATAAGCTACAAAAATATATATTTGTGGCAAATTATAAAAAAAATAAATAAAAGTGAAATTTGAACAGCATTTTAGTTTTGTGTAAAATACAATTTAGATATTAAAGATGTGATATCCTGTTAATGTTGTAAATTGTTTTCAAACTCATAGCATAACTGCCCAAGTCATTTTTTGGTCAAATTGAGTTTTCCCTCATTCTTCTATCCAGACCCAGCTGCATCTGGAGGTGTCATTGGCTGTGTCTTCAGACCAATCAGAAAGACTTTTACAGCCAAAAAAAAAACAACTCACAAACTGCCCCAGTCATCTTATTAGCAATTTATGTTTGTATTTTCCCGAAAACCTTGAAAAACGACTCAGGCAATTGTGTATGAGGCTAACATATTTATTTATTATACTGAATAATAAGACAATGTAAAAATCGCAAAACACTGTACCAATGCTGTTTCTTCTGTTACAGTCAAACACAGACATAAATAAATAAAAGATTATATTTAGACAAACCAGTACTTGATATATAAAGTGTCTATCTCATCCTATAGCAGCCTCCTATGATCCAATGAAAAGGAGGCGTTAGTGATCACGATGAGTTGCCCGCAGTGGAATGATAACACTCGTCCCCTCTGCGCGCCCATCACCGCGCTAAAGAAGGTGCTAATTGATTTGGGCTCCATTCGTTTTGAACTTTGCTGTCTCTTCGAATCACCCCAAACAAAGTCATTAAGGAGGCGGCCGGACACGCGCGGAGGGGAGGAGATGTACGCAGAAATGATTCCCTGCAAATTAGATAGGGAAAAGCAATTACTGGCACAAAAAGCACCCAAGCCTAGTCTGGTGATGCCACTTCTTTAAGGCCGCTGTCCCGAGAATATTAGAAGGAAGCAGTTAATATTTCGTGATTTCTAACGCGCCATAGCTCTCATTTATGGTCTCCTTCTCTCCTCTCTTTCCTCCCGAGACCCTTTGTCCTTATGCGTTTTATTAATTATGGTTTCATTTAGCCTCCTACTGCTCACATCCTCGCACCCGAAGACTATTAAAGCGCAATCTATTTACAATGGGAGGGTCCAATCAAAACAGATAAATTAGAAGGGTTTACTTTATCAATAAAACGATTTAGCATAAATATAGATATGAACAAAACAGCTATACAATTTCTTCAAGCCAGACAATAGGCTACTTTGTATTTCACTACAATACTGTGTGTGATGTGCAAATGAATGCTAATACATTTGATCAGATATCCATTACCAGATGGGGACAGGGAGCTTCAAGTGTGGAAGGCTACACACTCAGATAGTTCCCTAGATGCGCACACACACGCGCACGCACTTCGTCATACAACATGGGAGATCAATACTGATTAGAGGAACTTAGAGATTTGTTTAGTTGATTAGAAAGGTCAATTACTAATTTTGCACTAAGTTAATCAGCATCTTGTTACGATGGTCATCCATTTTAAATGACACCTTATGGATTCGCTGGACCGTCCACTCGCTGTGTTGATTTGTTCCTCTCCAATTATCGTTTGGTCTTAACTAGGCTCCAGTGTGTCAAAGTGTCACGCATAATGTCCTCAGTCAAGCATACAGCCATGACACGCACTATATGAGCATCACTTATGCCTTAATTGAAATCCATTTTACACAATCAGGTTTGGGATGAGGAGAACAGACGCACACACATGCTAATGAAGGGGTAGATCAAAACAGCCCAGTTCACCTGCCAGAAAAGTGGAGGCATTCAAGAACGTCACTTTTATTTTAGCAATTTGCAAATATTGGAGATATAATGTCCTATACACAGAACTACTGACCCCGTCTGCACTGCAAGATAAAGCCTGCTAGTCCTGGAGTATAGATCTCTTTTCTGCAAATATCTCTCAATAGCCAGTGTTAAAAACAGTTCAGCCCTAAATTTAATCCACAAAAACAAATCTACTAAAATAAGAAAGAAGGAGCAACAGGTGTAGAACTGGTTCAAAGTATGTGACATTTAAAAAGTAGGACCAGCTAAGAAGCAACACAACTATCTTCTCAAGTAGGGCTGTGTGCAATTAATAGATTATAGAACTGACAGATTCAGTCATTTCTAATTGTCAGTGATCAGTTTGGGCAATTTTAAAGGAGAGGTCTACAGCCAATCCTCTGTCAGTAAAGCATCTGGTTTGGAGCAGAGTTCAGACTTCGGAGGAACAAACTGGAATTTTCTTGTGTTGAAAGGGAATGCTAAAAAAAGTTTGTATTTTTCATGTTGACGAAGTGCCATTTTTAAGAAAGAAAAAATAAAATTGAATCAAAAATTGTGATAAATCAATATGAGGAAAAAAAATCTTGACTCTACTCTCAAATTGAGCTGTAAAAACACTAGACTTGTTACAAGCCATGACCAAACAGAAATGATTTAGGCTATTGTTGAGAGCGGTAAATGGGTTAATCTAAGTGCGCCCTCATTTAAACAGTATTAAGAAGCCAGCATTGTTGTGTGTAGCTCATCTCTAGCGCTGCACACACTGGCATATCATTTCCATTTGGTGAATCCCAGGCGTCGCAAGGGTAACATCTTACTTTTCCCTCATTTATGGCCCGTGCTGTGGGTGTCATTGTTAGTGCCCAAATCCCCTGTGTATAAAATGAGTGTAATCATCACTCCAGCCCCGCCCCTCCCCCTGGATGGCACGCGTCCTGCAGCTCCGAGCCCCTCAGAGCCGCACAGACAGACGACCACCGGGGTTAACTGGAGTCCTGGCCCCAGCCCTGACTGCCTCACTTCACTTTCATTAAGAGTTAAGAGGACTTATCTGACCCGCGCTGGCCATCTCCGAGTGCTGCCGCGCTATTACGGCCTGTAAGCTTTATTTAATGGGTTTAATATCCACTTTCGCTGCCCTCATCTCGGGGGACAAGAGAGACACTCAGGGAAGATGACACACACAAACGCTCCAGCGCACACGCAGCCCCTCCCACGTGACACACGCGCCTACACCCGACGCTCATGTTTGTGTTCAAAATTCAATTACCCACTTATTGATACTTCACAGGGATATTTAAGATGCAGACATGAGCTGTGATTTCCCCAGAGAGCCACTGCTTCCTCTTTATGTCCCAGCCGAGAAGGCCCGCCCCTCCCTCCTTTTCGCCTGGCTGACGCGCACACGCATGCACACACCAAAACAAACACGTGGGCCCCTCCCACGCCTGCCCCAGCTCAAGCCTGTTCAAGAGGTGTCCTTATTAATAGGCAATCAGTCAAAAATCATTCATTAAAAAGCCTAAAAGGTTTTACACCCGTGCTATGATTAGCCGGGAAAGAAAATCCAATGAATTCCTAATGCCTTTATGGAAATGAGGTGTCATTTCCGATCTGCTCAGGGAGGCAGCAGGCAGCACAACTGAGGGATGGTGTGTGTGTGTGTGTGTGTGTGTGTGTGTGAGTGCGCGGCTGAGGCTGCCTCATAGCTGTCTGCCTCCACACTGATCCCTGTTTATGATATGAACATGCTCAGCTTAAGCTTGCCATGACATGAAATGTTAAGAAAAACGTGTATGCAACTGTGACGGATTCATGAAACCCAATACCACAACTGCATCTCAGTATCTCAGTGATTGTAGCCCCCAAAGCACTGAAGTCTGAAGAAGTCATTGAAATGAACTATGACTAAAAGCAAAAGGTACGACTGGAGCTGTGCGAGGGGAGCACACACAGAGGAGGAGGTTGTGCCTTGGCTCTGCTGAGGATGCTTGCACTGTTCCTCATTCAGAAACTGTCAGCGCAGACACTTCATAACCGCCCGCCTCCCGCTCAGCCCGCCCTGATGGATTGATGGAGGCACATTAGCACCAGTGGGGCGCGCTGAATGCAATCATATTCAGCATGGGCACGGCTCTAATAGGCTGGAGATTGATCCCGGGGCAGAGGAGGGGGAGGCGAGCGCAAGGCCCATTAGGAGCTGTCAGGGCTGGCCGACCTTCAGGCTCACCTTCAGGCACAAGCAACAGGGTCAGTGTGGGGATACGGAGAGAGGACACAACAGGTGGTGCAGTGGTGAATTCACATGTCTCTCACAGGCTCTATATGCTGGACCTCCTGTCATTAAAACAGTATATGTCATGTACAGCAGAATGTTTGTAGTGATACAGACGCTGGACACAGATTAGCCCAGATACTAAAAAAAAACAAACATAATTGTACAAAACTACACACTCTAAAAAATAATATTGGGGATTCACTTTGTGCAATACCATGGGCACTCCATCCCCTTCCTGACACATTTGACACATCTAAATTGCCACATCAACAAAAGTAAAGACTTGTATTACCTGACAAAGTGGCCATGTCCAAAGAACTTGACAAGCTATAGGAGAGCTACTGACATTTATTACTGCAAGACTAAAACGGCCTAAAGCTTATCCAGACTAGTGTTGTCACGATACAAATTTCAAACTCGATTTCACTATTAAGGAATAGAGTCAATACTCAAAACCAATTCTGATACCGCGATAACAAAAAACACTCAGTTGTCCAGGTAGGTTCCATAGTGGTCCATGGTTGTACAGTAGTCTATGTGTCTTATACTTGTTCTGACACAGCTCAAGATCACTCTAAAGCTATTCAGGAAAGGTTCATTTCTGTCCTGTGAATGTGACTTTTTTTTAGTATCAATACTTACGATATAAATTAATATCTAATTTCCATACTAGTTGTAGTTAGGGATGGGATAATAAACAATAACATCGTTTATCATGATAAAAAGGTCGACAATAATCGTTCGAGGGACATTTTATATAATTGTGATAATCACCAACAGAGATAATCACCATTATATCACCAGATGTGCAGAAAAAAGCTACTTCTCCATAATGTTCTTCTAGATCATTGACGTTTTCACTTATAACAAAGTACAATTCTATAACAGTTTAAATATGGAACCTCTTCATAATATTAAAATGATAATTATTCATAACTATAACATTTTTAAACTGTCACTGTAACTCTAACAATTATCGTGATGCAATTGTTAATCGCAATTATTTTGGCCATGATAATCATGACACCACATTTCAATATCGTCCCATGCCAAGTTGTAGTATCGATTAGTATTTGATTTTTCGATAATTCTGACAACCCTAATCCAGGTGGATTAGTGGGATTTAATCCACTGCTCATCATAGATAATCCATTGCATAACTACACTGGTCTTGCCTGACAAAACCAATCACTTAAAATGAAGAAAACTACTTCACATTTGCCACCCCATCATAAGATTATTATTTTATGTGTAAAAAAAACTGAAAAAATACAATTACAACAATTACATTACAATTCACATTTTTTTCTAAATCTAAAGATTTCTTAATTTAATCAACCAAATATCACTTCAACACGTAATTAGTGACGAAATCCATTTGAAGAGAAGGACAGTAACAAACCACAATGACTTTGACAAATTTAAGAGTGCTGCAGCAGCCGCGTCAGCACCTCTCCTAATTACTAACATGTCATCTCAGTGCAAGTGTTAAATATCGGCCCCTAGCCTTGAGTCCTCACGTGTGATGGAGCACAGTCAACATGTTACCAGTGGCTGGGGCCCCACAGAGCATCTCAGAGGAACACTCAGCTTTCAATTACCTTCAATAACAGCACTTATCAGCTCGCCCTCCTCCTCTGGGACTGGAGGCTTGATGCCCCAACCCGGCGGCCCGCGACAGGGGCATTCATCACGAATGGGGGAACAGCTGGGGCCCCGTGAAGAGGCACGCGTCAGGCCCCTCGGGGACTACAACGGGCCAGCGTCACACAGCCATCATCACAGAGTATCAGTGCTAGTGCTGAGGTTCAGATGACAGGACAACATTGTACAGGCCTAAAATGTTTAATTGAAAAAGGGAAGTGACAGTGGTTAAGCTAGTGGTTTTGTAGCGTAGTTGGTAAGGCTGGATACAAATATCTGATTGTCATTTTTCTAATATAAAATTGTGAGTTATCAGGACACATTAAAAACACATTATCTCTTTCATATTGATTGAGATTCAACTGACAGAACTAGTGGCTGGACAAATGGTACTAAAAAATCTTGTCATTAATTTAGGTGATATAATTTTCAAATGTAAAGCCACTAACCCTGTAGAACCCTCTGGTCTCTGAGAGATGTGAAAAGGGCAAACTATTTTCACAGTGATAACTAGGATGCTCAGAATGCATAAGGTAAGTGAGAAATAACTTTGGACTACTGCAAACCGCTAGTTCTGTTTTTCATGTTTTATGACAGTAAAACTCAGGTACAGCGCCTTTAATCTTATGGCTTAAAGTGCTGTCAGGTGCCAACAATCACATCTTTGAGGGTGAATAATGGCACCACTTTCTGAAGCCATTGTGAAAAAATAACTTCTCTTTGGTTTATTCATAACGACAGAGAAGACGTTGAACTGTGTGTCAGTTTTTGTTTCATGTGGATAGAGACATAAACCAGGTCAACACATTTGCAATCTGACAGATAAAGAACAAATTCCACCATAGAAAACGGACCTGTCTCCAGCTCAGTGTTAAACTATAAGGATTCTACTTAGCTTATTGTTCAATACATGTCAATATTTATCGCGGATACTTTTTCTTTGTACTAGCGGGATCATTTTGGGTCATTTTTCTTGATATGATCAGATTTGAGCTGTTGAATTATAAACTTCTATGACTCATTATAGACACAAACTTATTACAGCTCATATGTTTTTAACAATATTGTACAATTAGAATAGTTTTTTGGGAGGTATGATTCTGCTTTAGGGTTTGGCTTCAATATTATCGTTTATCATCTATATTTATTTCCGCAATTTCAGCCTATACGCGAACGCAACCTTTTGAGACAGTAATTCAGATTCAGATTCAGATTTAAGAATGTGATGATGTCATACTCTCAGGTAAGAGGCAAGTGCCAGTTTTCCCTATTAATTACATTGTACTTTGCTATGAAATACCCAACAGGTAAAAGCACTCATTTACATGAATTACTACACTCAAAAACTCACTGTATTACAAAAAAAATCTGCATTTTAACACAATTCATTTTAGCTGCCCCCAACTATATGTATGTACAACAATGGAACCATATCCAGGTCTATTTGTCCTACAGCCAAGAAAATGAAATCTTTCCACACTATCTCTTTGATGGCCTGTAGCAGGTATAATGTTGTAACTGCAGTAGTGGAGGGATGACTTTTCACTGCTTGATTGTGCTGTGCCCATTAAGCGGCCTGCTCTTTAATGGCCCACATGTTGGAGGGGGGAGGGGCAGTAAATCGTAAGCGTGCCTATCCCTGCCCCCCGTGTCGCACCTCCGCAGGGCCCGTTTATGGCGCCCGGAGAAGGGTGCACAAACATGATGAAAAAGTAGCTGAGATTTACAAGGCCTTCCCTGACAGCCGGGAAAAGAGGGAAAATTAAAGCGGAGAGCATTAAACAGGCACCCATTACACGGCTCCTCCAGCACCTATAATAACCGTCATTGTGTCCTATCGCCGACGGGACATGATCGGACTGCCAAGCCACGCTGCTCCAGCTATATGACAGCATACCTCCAGATGACATGGAGACGATGAAGAGGAAGGTAGATATGTGTTAAAGTCTAAGGTAAAAGAGTTGATGCACAATCACATGAGGATTTGAGGGACAAAACTGGAACTAAACCCAGATCTATACCTAGACTAGGCCAGGACTAAATCAGGATTTGAATGGGACCAAACCAAACTACATGAGGACTCAAACTGGGCTTAAACCAGGACCAAACCAGGATTGTGAATGCCAAAAAGGCTACTGTGAACTAGTTTTAGAACATGGCCTAAATGTTTTTCCAAATTAAATGCAAAGTTGATTATACTGACAATTAAAAACATTTTTCAATTTTGATACCAAGGAAAAGACTCGATACTAAATTACAATTTTGATACTACAATGATAAACAAATCAATAGCACTTTCTGTCATATTACTGTGTGATTTTATAGTAATTCTGATCCAGACCTTAATATTCAGGGAATGTCAAACTTTGCTCTATTTATGTGGTTTTTTTTTTCAATACTTTTATTTAGTTTTGATACTAGTTTTAGTATCAGTACTTTTGACAACCCTACTACATTATTCCATCCATCAGAGTTTTATTCATACAAATTTGCAAAGACTTTCCCTCAGAGTGAAGTTATTTAAATCAGGTTAAACACCATAGCTGTAGTCCAGTTTAGTAAGAATAATACAGCACCTGAATGTTTCACCTTTTGGCTCGTTGTCACAATTAGACATGGGACGATATTGAAATGTGGTGTCGCGATTATCATGGCCAAAATAACTGCGATTAACAATTATATTACAATAATTATTAAAGTTGCTGACAGTTTAAAAATGTTATGGATATGAATAATTATAATTTTAATATTATGAACAGGTTCCATATTTAAACAACTGTTATATTCAACTGAATTCAAGTTTATTTCTACAGCACATTTAAAACAACTTCAGCTGACCAAAGTGCTTCACATAAAAGTCAACAAAAAATAAATAATAAAACAGATAATACAATACATAGGAAAGGAACAATAAAACACTAAGATGTGTAGCCAGCATTAAATGCCAGGGAGAAGACGTGGGTTTTCAGTCTAGTCTTAAACTGCATTAAAGAAGGATCTGTAGTACTGTAATTTGTTATAAGTGAAAACAGCAATGATCTAGATGAGATCATCATGGAGAACAGAGATCAATCGATATGTGTGATGCCAATAGCGATTGTTTAGAATCCAGAGCAACCAATGGCCGATAAACTTTGCCGATATTTTTGGGCTGATATGTAGGGCCGATTTTTATTATTTTCCTCAAATTATGTAAGTTAATTTTACTACAAACTCCTCTACAACCCTTTTTTACCACAGAACTTTAAGAGAGCAGTGTATCAAATTTAGTGCAGCTGTTTCTTTGTATTAAAGTGTCAAAATAAAGCTTTGTTTGTATTTTTTAGGCAGCAAATTGACCAAAACAAAATATCAGCCTGAGCTGGAGATTTAAGGCCGATAGCTGATATACTAAAAAGTTCAAATATCAGTCAACTGATATATCTCTAATGCAGAAGTAATTTTTTTCTGCACATTCTGGTGATATAGAGGTGATTATCTTTGTTGGCGGTTATCACGATTATATAAAATGTCCCATGAACGATTATTGTCTACTCTTTTTATCACAATAAAAGATATTATTGTTTATTGTCCCATCCCTAGTCACAATGAAGGTAATTTTCATAACAAGAAATTGCATGACAGCTGCTTAGGTAACTGCATTGATCACACCTGCCTAGAGCCTGCACAGAACTGACCATTTATAGATAACTGCATTTTTCTGGATAAACGATATTCGCAGATTAGTCAGTAACTAAAATAAATTAAATCCACCTGTTTATCAGACGAGAAGGACAAAAGAGCCTCAATGGTCTCATTCATTCACCTTTTACACACTTACATAGTCATTCAAAACAAAACACTTAAATTTCATCTTGTTATTATTCGAGAAATATATGTAGATCCAACATCTCTAGAAAACTACATCCCATTTTTACTCTTAGGGAAATCAGAGCACTTAACTGCACCTCGCTAATCCACACTCCAGCAGGATTATGACAATGGAGGCAGTGGGGAATGGATTAAAAACTAGATTTGGCATCCATCAAATGCTTGAGCTCTTGTTTAGGCGTGTCTGTCCTGGTTTC
>KN483301.1:127136-138673 GCA_000787095.1 Periophthalmodon schlosseri | reverse complement strand
AGGATTTTCAACATTTCAACATTATTTTAAAGCCAATGGAAAATGGGGCTTTTACTAATACAAAGTAATTTCTTCCTTTCATAAATTAAACAATACAATAGGCCCCCAACTGCAACACGTTCAAGAGGAGAGCGTTTTACAAGCCTCAAGCATGAGCTCCATCTTGTGGTAGTCATGGTTTATTACATTTGTGGTCAACCTATTTCCATATGCTAATAGTATCTCTTGTTGGTTTGGAAATCGAGTTTAAACTGTCAAAAGATATATCATGAGACAAAAATAGTGTGTTTTTCTGAGTGCTCAAATTGCATACTTACATTCTTCTAAGCCCAGTTGGTAGGCGAGATTCTGCAGGCCTTTGACCTTCTCCATCAAATTAGCTGTTGTCAGACTGCCCAGTTCTAGACACACAGGTAGAGGGGATGTTGGGAGGATAGTACAAGTAAAATATGTTGACTGCATTTAACCAAAAGTGTTAATTTTCAGAAATAATGCATGTCATGTTACCTTTTAGCATTTCAATGTCCTCATTTTCCAGTTCAGCCATCCACTTGGGCGGGGAATTAGTAATAGACTATGGAATAAAGAAGTCCAATATAACAATATGTATTATATTAATATAATATCCCAGTAAAAAAGTGTCCTAGTAAACCTGACTTACATTTTTACAGGAAGCAGCAAATTCAACGACTCCAGGCACTGCAACAAAAAATTATGTCCACTATAACATAAAAATAGAACATTTTAATAATAAACAAAGACAAGTAGTATACATACATTGTTCAGGCCATAGGTCTGGTGACGCTCTGTCCAGCTTCTCAAAACTCAGCAAAGAGCTCTCAAAGTCCTCACCTACGAAGACACAAAGATGGGTGAACCACTCCGAAAACATCCCACAGGTTAATTCTGGTTAGCTTACTGTATGTATTTTGATAAGACGTGTACTGTAATATGAGCAAGCCAGAATATATAAAAGGTGCAGTGGTGCACTTTCCAACATTTCTGATGGAGGGTCTTCCACCCACTTGTTTCAATGGAGATCTTATTTCTTTGGCTGGAATGTTCCACAATATAGCACAGAACATATTATCCATCTCCAGGGAGGCAAGCATGATTTCTATGGGAGGCAAGAAGGTGATGCCACTAGGCCAGGTTACAAGTCAGATCTGTAACCATCTCCCACACACAGTAAGAATGCATGTTTTTTTTTTTTTTTTTTTTCCAAGGTTTTCTTTTCTTTTAGCCATAAAAGCACCTATAATTGTAAAAAAGCAAGACAGATTAATGTCATACTGTGAAACAGTCCAAGCAAAGAATGTACATCTCCATGGAGACAAGCATGTGGAGGACACCCCACCAGAAAAGTTGAGCACCTTTAATGTAGTGTAAATGTGTGAAGTTAAGCATTTCACTATGATCAATGCCCTGATAGAGTGCTGTGTATTCATAAGTGGTGCAGAGCCCTACTGTCAGGCCCTGGATTTTCGTGCATTACTAGCTCCAGAGGCAAGTGAAACCAAATGTAGTCCTAGCCACTAGCCAGAGATAACTGTGCAGTAAAATAAATAAACAAACTGTTCTGTCACAACACGTAGGCCACATTACGCAATTATTACAACATTATCCGTTTAACTATAGTGTTCACAACAGAGTGCCACTGATAAACGATTACTTTATTGTGCAACTTGTCAACCAAGCACATTAACGCGAAAAACATTTTTCTAAGACACTTCAATAATACCAAATGAGAATGCCACAGTGAGGTTAAGGCTACATACAACACATGGATTTAGGACACGGGTGAGGCTGGACGATCGCCCTGTGCTGTGCTTCGACGTACTCTTGGTAGAGACAAAACATTCAGGCGAGTGGAACCTTTAGCCACCGGAAAGCCACGTTTAGTCAAAGTAAAGCGCTGTGATTGGACCTCGGATGGTAAATCAGAGAAAACCGATTGTCACCGTGCACCCAATGTCATTACAAATCTTAAAACAACATTTTATCCACAGCATAGCAGAGTAAGGAATTAGAATTTACCTCCATTTGGAGACGCCATCTTCACAATAAACACGTGATATGAGATGACCAATCAGAGCCGAGCTTCTCACTACGAGTGTATTTTGTAATAACTACCACTAGATGGCAGCAGCAACAACAATATGGAGAAGCCAAGTAGTTATTTTTCATCCAGTTCTTTCTACAATATTCCATCCACATGTCTTGCTCTTAATAGGCTTACATTATAGCGAACAAATAAGGGAAAAAATGGTAAAGCAATTTTGAAATGCAAGATAAAAAAAACCATGAACTGATAGAAATCCAAGAAAATATAATACATTTTTATTATTATTTCAGCTGCACTTCCACACTTAACCACACCCAACCAAACAGAAGATAACACCTGAAAACACAATAACGTCACCAAACTAAGACATGATTAATACATTTTAAGTTCTTTTGTCTCTTTAAAGCACATCCCTCTTTCACATTTTAGGCACTTCAGATAACTATTCTTCCTTATCCTTTCTAATAAAACTGAAGGAATGACATACAGTACCAAGTCTAAAATCTGCCAAATGTTTTCTATTGCACAGATTATCATTAAAAATAAACCCTAGGCAATGCAGAAATACAGTAAAGTTGGTTAAAACAATGCAATACTTTGAGAACTATGAATACTAAGACGGTATGTGTCGTGATAAAAGTCCAACTAGAACTCCCATGAGTCCATCCACTTCAGACCAGCCATGTGACTCTGTGGGTTGTGTGCCAAAGGGCCGGTCATGCCATAGGAGAGTGGGTGGAAAAGGTAAAAACTATCAAAGACAAAGAGTTAAGTTACATAAAAATCAGTTATATTTTAAAGATTTTGTGCTCTAATGGTCTTATTTGCTTACCTGTAAACAATACTTAACAGAAGGAGTATTTGACCAAGGTTCTGTAGCCAGTCTGAATAAGGTGTGCGGAGAAACAGATCTGTGCTTTTGAACCAAATGTCTAAGGTAATTCCTGTAAGAACACAGTACATTATCAACACCACAAAATTAATGCATAAAAGTATTTTAGGTTTTATGGATGCGTTCAAAATTTGGACCTGGAACCACATCAGAATTTGGACTAAACCAGAATTAAACCAGAACTAAAATAGGACCAAAGCAAGTCCCCAAGTCCTCATCAGGACTAAACAGGGCTCAAACCAAACAAGGCACCCTAAACATGAACCAAATTAAATGAATGTATTGTATAGGCCTGTCATGATAAGGCATTTCAAAGTGCGATATATAGATTCTGAATATGTCATGATAAACGATAATATTGAAATGATTTTATACCACTTTGACAATAACCTTAAAGCAGAATAATCTCAGTAAGAGATTCATATTAAACATTCTGTGGCCAACTATAAAAACATAGTACAATGAAACACAAAAGTAGTTAGTTCTAGTATCTACAATGTATCAAGTTAATTATTGGGCCATCTACAACTTAATTTTATGCAGTGTTAGGCTTATGTGATGACATTTAAGAATACATTTCCACTAGTGTGAAGAAAAGGCACATGATAAATATTGAGTATATTGAATATACTGAACGATAAGTCGATGTAGTAATTATTGTGACAGGCCTAGTATTGTAGTTTTAAAGATTGAAACTGTTTAGCTTCATAATTTAGTAGTGGGAGCTATTAAGGATTCATGTCGGTGGCACAGACATTAAGAAAGTACCGTTTTATGCTTTGGGCAATTTTAGTGGAAAAGCAGCATTTCTACAACACATGCGGCTCTTGCACAATTTGAAAGTATAAAAGACTTTGCACTGTCAGGTTAAAAACATGCCAATAATACAGATGTAGTCCTTGTTGCCATAGATACCGGCAACATTTTATTGCTTATAATCCTGTTGCTGGGTTTCAGGTGACATCAAAACGTCCAATAATATTTAATACAAGTGGAGGGGGAGCAAAAATGAACATTGTTAAGATGTTTAGTTGTCATACAGTGAGTTCTATGGTCTTGTCACTAATAGAAATGATCAGGTTAAATATTTGTAAAATGTACCTATTGGTTATTTAATGGCAAAGAACCATCTCAATAGGGAAATCTGGCTCTGGTCCCCTCTGACAGTATGACATCATCACATTGTAGAATATGAAAACCATGAGAACACATAAAAGTCTACCTGTTAGCATGCTGCTAAAGAGCATGGCAGGGAAGTAATGGTGGTAGTAGAGCACCCGGCCCATGGCATAGAAAGGTGTATAGTGTAGCAGCCAGCCCAAAAGCAGCAGCCCTCCTCCACTTCTGAGAACACGTAGATGCTCTGAAACACAAATTAATATCCTGCATTAAAATATCACAATTAAGAATTATAATGAAGCCAGTATTAAGATGTGAACCTCTTCTCTTTGAGCCCAATGAAAAGCCTCTTTGTACCGTTACCGAGGCAACTGCAGCCATTAGCAGATAAAGAGCCAAACTGACCAGGTTAATCCACCAGACCACCTGTGGGAGAATATTACATTACAACTGCTTTGACCCAGGAAACAAATACCTACAACACTTGATATACATACAGGGTTTCCCAGCAGGTACACACGGTAATCGGTTTTGTTCACTCCAGAAAACCTTAACCCCTAAAATAAGAAAACATTTATTACTAGGGCCCATAATGTTGTTTTGTTTTTAATGTTGTTTTCTCATCAAAAACATACCCAGGAGTGATATGACCAAAAAATAAAATCTTGATTTTTTTTACACACATTGGATGATTACAATTTTAATCGATTTTAATCAAAGTCGGAGGAGAGACTGCTCTTTCAAACAGGGGAAGCTCTTTACATTTTCCTTTTCATTCTCATCAGTGCACCATAACCCTGCTTGCCAGTAAGAAAGTCAGGTGTAAACCTGTTTCATAATAGTCCTCAATTTTACAATTTTGCAATTTCTCAAAATCTTGATTATTAAAAACGAATTAGTTGAATTAATTTGATTAATTGCCCAGCCCTAATACACAGAGTTTTGTTTTGTTTCATTCACACATGTTTAACACACAAACCCTGCATATTTATGCTGAGTTCTCTGTTCTACCTTGTGATGTCATGTGGTAATGCAGGAAGTGCTCCACTGTGTTTTGAACTCCCATATGATGTCATGTGGTAATGCAGGAAGTGCTCCACTGTGTTTTGAAACTCCATACACCTTCACTAGAATCATTTGGAAGGATTTCAGCCCTGGAATTTCCAGTCTCTACTAAACAACAGGTAAAAGGAGCTGTTAACCTGAAAAGTACCGCTTCATGCCATCACGAGGTGGAGCAGAGCATTTTGAGCTTTGGAGATGTAGACAGACAATGAATGAAACAAAAGGTATGTTTTTGATGAGGTAACAGCATTATAACATGTCTTAAAGCTCACAAGAGTCAATTTTGCATAATATAGGACCATTAAAAAAAAAAATGTAATGCATGTATTAATTTGATGAACCTGATAGTTGATGGGCCAGTGCCAAGGCTTGGAGTTCATTTCATTGTCTTTTGGCTTTAAACCACTGTTTCCCTAGAAAAAATAATAAGTTTGTTTATTTATTATGCAAGTATTTAAACTGTATGTATCTGGGAATATCTTGTCCTTACTCTTAACATGACGATATGGGACTCGATTAAGATCTCCAGAAAGTGTGGCTTTAACACGGAGAGACTAATGTTGGACACTGGTAGATAAAGGTAAAAAATCTTTATAGTTTTCAAGTTTACAGAGGACTTTAGTGCAAAAAAGTAGTAGATTTCTCCTTACATTTGGGATTAACATGATCTTCAATATTCCACTGAGAACTTGGTGTCTCCTTCAAATACGGACTACATGTCACTTCTACCTGTTCCCAGCCCCTAAATAACAACAATTTAAATAGTGAGTATATGTTACATTATTTTGATATTTAAAACAAATAAAAAATGTTATGTACCACTTTGGAAGAGTCTTGCCCGAGGAGTAGAGCACACACCCAGTGGCTCGATGAAAAAAACGAATTTTGCTGCGCAGCACTTTAACCAGGTCCCCACGGCGCCCCCCTGAGACCTGGATCTGCCACAGATCATTACTGTCTCCAGTGCCATTCTAAAGCAGGAGACATAAATTAATATATAATAATCTATTACCTTTATTACAAGGCATGTATCAGTTAGCATCATGGTAACACTAGCCATGCTCATGTAAAAATGCTTTGTGTCCCATTTAAAAGGCATGAGAAAACCAATCCAAGTGTTTCAATGTAAAGTGAAAGACAATTAGCTACACAAAAACTATTTTACACACATAGATAATTAGTCTAAAGGTGATGTACCTGATTTTTACTGTCTTTAAAAAGGAAAAACAAAACTAGTTCATTTTAAACAGTTAGCAGCTAGCACCCTAATAATTCACCGCAGTGAGTTTATAAGCACGTTTCCAACAACTAGTGCACCAGTGTTACTTCCTGCTTCGGATCTGATAAAAACGCTTCATAGATAGATAGATAGTACATTTATAAATATATATGTATCGAGGCAAAACAAATATTACTTTTTTTTAGATTAAAATGGGTATAGCTCCTTTAAGTTAGTATTTGGAAAAATGAATCCCCAATAAAGCCTAATACATTCATCTTATAATATGCGTTATTCAAATACGTACAATGCCATAGCCTGTAACCTGGAAGTGCTTCTTTGTCAGAGGTGCCTCGTGGAGGTGACTGTGTAAACTACGAGTTGTTCTGTCAATAGAAAGAATGTGAACATAGCATCATATTACATCTCATTACATTTTAACTATGAATCATGAGTACTTACTCTTTGTGCTCAAGGCGGACAATATCACCATGGCGAACCAGATCAGGGCTCTCAAGACGAGCTAAAAGAAAGCAGAAAAAAACATTGAGCTCTCTAAACACTACTATGCATATTTTCATTCATAAATCAGTTTTCTTACAGTTATTGTAATCATGCTTATGAACCAGCCATAAGTTGTTATAGTCTTTATGTAAATACGCCGTCACCTAAAAAAATTCAAAACAACTAATTATGAGGAAAGAAAAAAACATGAGATTTTAGCCTATTCTTTTGCACACTCACCTGCTGCTGACGTGCCCCTACTCCCTCTGGATATAAATGCCAATGAGAGTGTAAGTAGCCCCCCGCAATGCGAAGGTTTTTAATAGTGATGGTGGAGCCATACGCCAAGTCTATGTCAGAAAAATAAAAACAAAATAAAAACATAAACTGTGGACATTAAGAGCTTTTCCCGTCATAAGAATAACATATAAACAAAAATTCCATTCACATTCAGGCATAGATGCGTTGTGCAGATTGTTCCCAATGAGACGAGACTGAAAAGCTGAGCTGAAGAATCCATCGCCGGGGCCACTGGTAAAAGAGGTCAAACAGTGATTTTAATGTTACATGGGTTGCCAAGAACATTTATTACAGAAAATCCTTACCTTTTATTCAAAACAACAAAGTGAACTGCAAATATTGTAATGTAAAGAAAAAGGGGCAGCAGAATGAGGCCACACACACGAGCTACTAGGTGCTTTGCGATGTCGACCTGCCACAAAAAAAATAAATAGAGATATATAATAAAAATTTCTACTGGATTATTCTATAAGCATTATAAATAGTAAATGTGTGATAGAATTTACCAAGGATAATTTCAAGTCTCCCAATAGTCTCCACAGGTCAGACACTGTGTTCAACCCTACCAGTGTGATGACAAACAGACCAACAAATTTCACCCCTAAAGCTCCGGCCAGACTAATCCCAGTGAGTCCCAGCCATAGCCACCAGGAAGCAGAGAAAGCACTGAAGAAGAAAAATACAAAGTTATAAGTCAAGTAAAAGCTATATTTGAATAAAAAAAATCTTACCAGTGTGCCTGCTGATGAAATTTTACCATACTTAGCACAGCTGCCATAATGAAAAACATGAGGATAGGGTCCAGTAAAATGTACTGGGATATAGTGATGCAGCCAGTGTCTGTCAAAGTAAAGATGTGTGAAATATATTATAATGGCAACATACGCAAACATTTTAATACAAAATGACCAACCAAATAATAGTAAACACGCGGCAATGAGAGCAGCCGTCTGGGAACGGGACAGTTCCAGCACAATGAGGTAGGCAAAGACTGGGAGGAAAGAGCCAAGGAGGGCACAGAACTGTGGGAATAAAAAGAAAATAGAAATGTTATTGCATTCATACTGTAAGCAGGGTCTCCTCTCCACTGATCTGACCTGTAACTTGGACTGGTGACATCAACTGCTTGTCTCCATGTAGACTGAGAAGTTTAAAGTCATACCATGGAACAGTTTAAGCAAAGCAATAACATCTCCATGGAGACAAGCAGGACTCTACACCAGAAAAATTACATAGTACACCTTTAAGATTAATAGTAGTTATTGTTATCCAAAAAATCATCATGAAATTGGATTGGTTTATGAATGAAAGAAAAATTATGATCATATAATAATTTAATAATAAAATATCTGTACCTATTCATTCAAGTTTATCAAACGTACCCCTCTCATTCCCCAATAGTTGTGGTGCTCGTATGTATCTCCTGGTTTCACGAATGGAAAAGAACCATCATAACCAGTCATGTAACCAGCAAGACCTATTAACATCTGAAAAACATCAAAGTGGTAAGGCCAACCTACTATGAATACAAACATATAAACAACAATAAATGTAAATATTTCCTTGTACCTTCCCAAGAGGAGGATGCACATCAAAGAAGAAAGTCCTGTTTATATAGTAGCTTCCCATTTTCCCAAAGTGTGTCTCATCCCAGCTGGGAAAACAACATATAAGGATGATGACACACAGTCTATTACACAAGTAAAAAACTGCAAGTGTATTAATTCTGACTTACCACACGTGCGGGGGCTCCAAGATCTTGTACATGCGTGTGGAGAAAGAGATGCCCGCCACCACAGGAAGAAGGACTTTGCTGGATGTTTGACCTCCATACAGGTCTGAGCACCCACTGGAGGTCCCATTTGAGGACAAGGTGTCATCTTGTGTTTTGGACAAGCGTGTGACTGGATTTTGTCCCTGTTTTAAGCTGGCAGTGTGTCTCCGATGTCGCAGTAATGTATTGTCCATTTGATTTTTGCTCAGAGTGGCACATTCTTCTGCCATTTGAGACAATCTTCTTTATGAAATGTTCAGATCCTCCTCCAGCCAAGAAGAGGTTTACTTTGGTGCTAAGAAACATATGAAAATGAAGGTTACTTAAAGAAGCACCATGTAACTTTTCTGGTGGGGGATCTGTCATTGCTGCCTCCATAGAGTTGTTATTGCGTTGTCTGGAGTGTTCCACGGTAAACCAGTAAACATATCGATCTTTTATTTAGATAAGTAATGTCATATCTCCACGAAGATAAACATATTGGTACCCTCCACCAGAAAAGTTACATAATGCAAAAGAAACGAAAACTACACTGCATTATAACGGGCTCGTATTTCAACTGTTGTGATCACTATAGTGACACTTGAGGTACATTTGATAGGGCAACACTGACGCACGCAAACCTACCCACGCAAGCCAAGTAACAATGACCTTTATACAACTGTGCAGATTTACTAACATTACACGTATCTACCTATTACATGTCGAAATCCCACGGCTGAAATACCTTCATTAGCAACAACACAGCGGCGGCATGAGTGGAGTGGACAGAAGCAGAAGTGGACGACACGGTACAACGCGAGGGGGTTTCTGGGAGCTGTAGGACAACGGGTTGAAAGGCAAAGGCGAGGTCCATGAAAGGAACACAAATCCCCAGAATCCCCCTGGACAAAAACATGGAAGAAAATTGCTGTGAGGTTTATTATTGTCCACTAGAGGGCGATGATAGTATATGTAAAATACAATAGGCCTAAAATTAAAGAAAAATAAAACATGTAACTGTTATAATTCCTATGATTTAAATAAAATAATAATTATTAATAATAGTTAATAAACTATAAGACATGAACTTATGCAGGGTAACTACCTTCTTCTTGGCAGGCATATTATAAGTCTATATGCATTCTTTTGCTTGTCTAGCAAATCCAGAATGATATCTCTCTGTATTGTTTATACTGATTGATATCACATCTTCATAAAATATTGAAGAAGTGTGTATTCTGGATCCCAGGCAATTTTTTTGCACAAAATGTGTAAAAAAATATTCCCACAACATTTATGTATATCTTTTTTTATTTTGATGACTGAAAAAACATGACAGTCAAAAGGTAAACAAAATTAAAGAGCATATTTTCAATGACCATAGATTTACCACTAAAATGAGACTTACAGAAAAATGTGATGATGTTAATGAGTTTTTATAAGAGACTGCTTATATAATATATGTATGTTAATCTGCTGGTGTAATGTCCAAAGGTATCCCAGGATGTCACACTTGAGTATGAAACACCCAAATCTAAACAGATCATGGGTGACAGATACATTCATGATGGAGTGGAAATGCTCAATCACTAATCATTAGTCCCAACATTGTGCTGCACACCTGTGCTTGCATTTCAAAGTCTTTCCAAAGGCAAAAGTTTGTCAAACAGTGCTGTCACTTCCAAAAATATATTTCATTGTCTGCTCCACAGGGCAGGATACATCTTCTGGTACAGTGTCAGCCACTCCCCTCACACTAAAGATACATTTGTACAAACATGTATACATCTACATATATGTTATGTGTTATAACAAAATACTGGTTGAACTATAATGCAGTACGAGAATATGTAACAAAAATAATACATAGTGCTAGACCTGTACACAAATTATCAAACCTTTTTCTGTGATTAGAAATGCACATAAAGAAATGGGCTGGTGTGATCTAAATGTGTTTTACTGCAGTGAAAACTGAAACAAGTGCATGGAAACATGGGGATACTGTAAGGATTGATTTCTTTATAGAAAAATACGGGTAAAAAGATAAATACATGGAGCAGACGAGTACTCACTTTGCCTTGAGTCACACAAAAACATAATTTAGAGCATTATACATTTACAATCTTTTAGTCACACACCATGAAAGGAAGTGTTCTGTGTTCATTGTCCAGATGTGCATTTGTCTTATAGGCAACTGTGGTATCAGTTTACATTTTATTGGCCTTTGCATCAACTTAATCATTAACTTTATAAATATTATACTGTATTTATAATGACTCTGAAGTTGTATTGGCTGGGATCTTCCTTTACCTCAATCTGGTACAGACATACAATACATTTGAAATGTTGTGGTCATACAAGAGGCGTAACGTATGCCATCTGAAATCTACTTGGTTTGCAGAGGCCCGTCAGAACAAAATAATAAATAAGCAGGTAAAGAACAGGAAACACTGTCGATATGGTGACATGAAATTGCAGAAAACACTCCACAGAATCCCTTTAAGGCAATAGAAAAGTGATGAAACCTATCCCACGTGAAGCCTTCAGTGTTCAGTTTAGTTTAACCAGAGTGTAATTCATGTGTGTACTATGAAGGGGTGGGGGTGCGGGGTGGGGG
>KN483301.1:102700-124122 GCA_000787095.1 Periophthalmodon schlosseri | reverse complement strand
CACTCTTTCTTTAGACAATAGAATGTCATTTTCAACATTAAGTCATAGTACTTTCTTACCATGTGGCCTTAAATCTGTGTAATCTCTTAGTTGTTCAGGTAGGTGTCATAGTGGTCCATGGGCGTATACTAGTCTATGCAGTCTTACTTACTTGTTCTAATACAGCTTGAGAGCATTCTAAAAATATTAAAGAAAGGTTCATTTCTGTCCTGTGAATGCGACTTTTTTAGTATTGATACTTTCTCAAATGAATATCTAGTTTCGATACTAGTTTTAGTATCGTTTAGTATCTGATTTTTGATATCCCAGTTAGTTCTCACCGGAGTCTTTTCTGGGGCAGAAGGCACACTGCCCGCTCCAGGCCACCCCGAACAGACAGCAACACTCAGTGTACGTGGTCCTCTGTCCTTGCAGCGGCTCGGAGCACATGTTATCACCTTCCAAACGCTGCCAGCAGATGTCCATGTGCACGTCGTGGTCAGGCTCTGCGATTTCTACAACAAAGCACTGAGTTACATCAAACTGCCAAGTAAAAAATCACATATTTTTCCTCATATTGATCACAATTTTCGATCAGATTGCATCTTATTAAAAACAAATAAAATCAATCAATATTCATTTCCTGAAAATAAACACAACAGACCTTTAAAAATGAACTCAGCTCCAAACCACATGCTTTTACTGACAGGACTGGATGTAGGCCTCCATTAAAAAGTCCCAAGCTGCTCATTGACAATTAGAGATGACTGAATATCGATTAAAATTCATTCAAATGAATCATTCAGATTCATTGCAAAACCCTACTGCCAAGCATGATCCGAACCGGGATTCATATTTAGAGAAAAAGTGACTCTGTGTGTACTTGCACTATTTGTTTACTTTTGTTTATAAATATGTGTTAGCATGTGTGGCTAACCTGTGGTGTTGAGGCTAATACAGCGGCGCCGCGTGTTGTCGAGCACTAATGGAGGACTACAAAAACAGTTGAAAGAGCCGGCAGTGTTGACACATACTCCGTCCACACACATATTACCCAACTCGCACTCATCATAATCTGCAAAAATATTACAACATAAACATTCATATTTCATTGTGTTTGGGGAAAATGTTATTGGAGATCTGGGGCCCCTTTCTTACCCACACACTCTAGGCGGATGTTGTCATAGTAGAAGCCGGAGCGACAGTAGCAGGTATAGCTTGAAAACAGATTGGAACACTGTCCGTTCTTACAGATGTCTGGTCCAAACATTTCACATTCGTTGGCATCTGTTTGACAAGAGTTTAAAATATAGTCATGTTCAAAGTCTGTGCAAAGAATGGAGGTGGTGATGTACAGTAGTTTCCTAAATGTAGATCATTGATAGAAGTGATGAGAACCTATATAGGGGCGCCGGTCTCCCAGAGCTTGTTCATTTGAAGCTGACACAGATAATAGTCCACTGCCATGAGGGCACAGCTGGTTATAGTCATCTGAAACAAAAGGTCCACGTCAGGTAGAGCAAAGATGATAGCTCTACATTTGATAAATTACATGACTAAACTGTTCTGTTACACTATTGCTCTGCTCCTAGGCCTGTTGTGAGACATTTAAGTTGTAATTTACTAAAGTAAATAATAAAAGTCTGTGTCATACCTCTCCCTAGGACCGGGCAGGCGTGGATCTCACAGTTGTCCCCCCAGCCTGCTCCCACGGTGCAGCAGCACTCCTGTTTGGTCACGTTTCGGGACAAGACGTTGTCGCAGAAGTTGGCATCATTCAGATTGTAGTAGCACTCCTTCCTTTCTTCAGACGTAGAAACAGAAGGAGGAAGAGGAGCTACAGGTTTGGCCACTATATCATCTGTAAGAAAGAGAGGTTAGAGTGGGGTACTGGTCGCATAACAGTGTGTGTGTTTTTTATTTTGACTGACAAAAATAAACCAATTATTGTTGTTGTTTTTACATGCAAAATGTATTCCATGTGTTTCTAGAAAAAAAGTTTTTTTAATTATCACCATGGTAGTGGTTACAGTGGGTGTATGCCTTAAGTAGGTAGTGCCATGGCTCTGGCACTGCTGAGCGCGCTCATTCACCCAGAGGCATGGGCTCAGGCATCTCATCCTTAAGCTGCTGGCTTAGCCAAATGGAAACACTGGCATGTGAGTCAACACACCATTCACTCTCACATGATTGATTAACACACGTCAAAAGCAAACAGTGGAATGTGGCAAAAAGCTACACAAAGGCATAGCTGGGGTTTAGTGGCCAGGCAAGAGGAAAAACATCCCCAGTGAGGGAGCGCCGCTTAATAATGTAAATAGAACCAATTTGTGTACACATACGCCTATCACACTGCACACATTGTGGATTTCCATGAATGAAAATCTCTCTAACAATTGCTTACATTCTCATGGGCACCTAATACTACACAAAGGATGGGCTAATGGTGCCAAGTGCCCACTGGTGCACCTTCAATGTGTTTGTCTTACTGGAAATAGGTTTATACGCCCTGGGGTTATTTGGCAAGCTCCACTACAGCATTCACTTTATTATTATCCTTAAGGATTAGGCCAATTTTTGGAGGCAGTCCACCCAGTCATAGCGTCAGCCTGGAATGGAAACAGCCAGGTCAAGAGATCCCCTGGACAAAGGTGGAGTTAAGTCATGTCCACCTCGTCACCCTCAGTGTTTGCATAATGACAGACGGCTCATTAAATCAGGGAAAACTGGGTGTCGGAGCGGCGGGACGGACGGCGGCCGTGATCCCCGGGCTCTTACCGACGGGGCGGCACTGGCTGCTTATGGGATCAAATTCCTCATTGGCGCTGGGGCAGAAGCACAGGAAGCTGCCGTCGTGGTTCTCACAGAGGGCCTCCCCACACCGCGCCTCGCTCATCTCACACTCGTTCACGTCTGAGAAAGAAGGGAAAGCAGGGGGTCAGGGCAACACCAGGCATGTACACAGGCGCAGAGGTCAGGGAGAGGTCACACTGTCACGGCAACAGGTGACACCCAAAATGACCTCAAAATTAGCACCAAAGTCAGGAGTGTAATTAGGTGATAATAAAATATATGGTAAATGCTAAACTAACTGGCACTGGCCTGACACACGACTATGGCTATTTTTTGTATCTTAAAGGTAATGGTCAACATTGCCGGATAGAACAATACTTACTAAAAATTTGCAACTTATTGTTGAATCCTACTGTGCAATAATAATAACAGGACATTAACCCATTGACAACAACCAGTGCATAGTAACATTAACATTAGCCTGTTGAAGAGAGCACGTATTCTCAGCAGGCACGTACCCACACATCTGGTCATGTCTCCTGGAGGGTTGGTGTAGCCTTGGTCGCACTGGCAGCGGAACGAGCCGTCTGTGTTCTCGCACATGCCGTTGTTCCCACAGATGGTTTCATTGAGGCACTCGTCGATATCTGCAGAAATAAAATATGTCCATAAGAGGTGAGTGTCATCATAACAGTTGCACTAAGCTGCCTCTGGAAACGCACAACTCCACTTCCAAAAGCAACAGCTCTATATAATTCTGACTCCACTAAAACAACATAGCGCATGCATAGCAAAACATGACAGTGGAAATAATTGTATGTTGTAAGATATTAGGAAATACACCGATGTATTAATATTATTTCAATCATTATTAAATTACTTCATTATGGGTGTTGCACTATGTTAAAGCAGTCATTAAGGTAAAACTAGCACCAGTTTTATCTTTAGGAGTATACACTCAAAAGTATTGAAAATCTGATACTAATTAATACTAAAGCAAGTATTAAAACTAGATACTCATTAGAGCAGGTATCAATACTAAAAAGTTCACATTCACAGGACAGAAATGAACTTTTCCTGAATAGCTTTAGAATGATCTTGAGCTGTATCAGAAGAAGTATAAGACACATAGACTAATATACGCCCATGGACCACTATGGAACATATCTGGACGACTGAGGGATTGCATAGATATAACACTATGTGGTTATATAAAAGAAAGTACTATGATTTAATGTTGAAAATTACATTCTGTTGTCTAAAGAACAAGTGTTTATACTATCACTGTAGTATCAATATTGAGTATTTAGTCTATTCCGTAGTATCAAAATCGAGTTAGAAATTTTAGTGACAACACTATTTCAATATATTTTCCCAATATAAAGGAGATGACCATGCTTCATACTAGTCAAGTTATACTGTCTACATTTGGTTCCTAAATGACATTTGAATATAAGCTGATCACCCATGACCTTCTGAATCACAGTGCCAATGGACTGGCCAACCAGTGAACCATCACTGAAAGTTTTGGGGTAATAGAAATATGGATGTATTTGCCCGCTGGGTAATTATTCATACAGAAATCCTTTGCTTTTGTATGTCAGTTATAGAAAAAATGGCATTTGTATATGAAGGTTTGGGCTAAAAAATAACACATTACAATCCATCAGTATTGATCTGCTCATTGTCTAAAGCAGGGGGTTGAAAGTGGAATTTCACTCTTCAAGCCGATCATATTTCTCTGCTGTGTTTTGGAGGCTACATACTGTTAAAATGAGCCTGAACCAAATGGGTGATATTAAAAAGCGTGCAGATTTTCTTACAGTTCAAACAACAGATGAAAGTGGCTCAGCTCCAGAGTGTGAGATGTGGTGGGGCAGAGCTGTGAGCCATTAAATCTGAAACACTGTGACAGACTGGCTTGTCATTTGTCATTTTTGGAGCGCATGCCACTAAGACCCCCTGTCATATGACCACCCTCCATTTTAGATGACGCCATAACAACTGATGTTTCAAAGACAGAAGTCCAACAGTAACCATAGCCACTTATTATAATGGTTTTATTTATGACCTGTTATATTCAGATCATGTTTACTGTTTAGAATAGGATCCAAAACTCACATCTGTGCCACATGTATCAAACAGTTTATCATCCAGGGGCAACAGAAATATTTATAACGAGCGGATTTATGACGTGAAAACCAGCGCGCCCCTTCAGACCTAACAAGAGATTCAAGATGAGGAATGTGCCCAGTGCATATTCAGAATGAAAACTGGCATAAGCTAAAGGTGACCTAGGTTACACATCTGGTTTAATGTGAGAATGCTACTGAAAATGCTAGATAATTTGTTGTATCAATCTACAAGTTAAAGTAAGCTTTAAACTGTCTATATTAATAAGGACCTATATTGTTAAATTATGTTGCAGATAAAACAGATTAATATGATTTAAACCCAAAATGAAAGCTTAAAGCTCCTATATTACGCAAAAATGGCTCTTGTGAGATTTAAGCCATGTTAGAATAATGTTACCTCATCAAAAACATACCTGGAGTTGTATTTTGTTTCATTCACGCCTGTTTGAGTAACCCTTTATTATTAGTCTACATCTTGAAAGCTAAAAATGCTCTGTTCCACCTTGTGATGTAATGTAGGGGTTTGCAAGTTCCAACTCCCTTTTACCTCACATTTAGTAGAAATTGGAAATTCCAGGACTGAAATTCTCCAAATGATTCTAGTTCCTGTATTACCGCATGACTTCACAAGGTGGTGGAGTGAACTCAGCCTAAATATGCATATTGTTTTTGTGTTAAACATGTGTGAATGAAACAAAACACAACTCCGGGTATGTTTTTGTTGAGGAAACAACATTATAACATAGATCAGAAAATAGCGTAATATGAGCCTTTTAAGTATGAATTATTTAAATGTGAAGTCTTTTATTCATCTTCTGGGAGTAATAATATTGATTCCTTACCAACCAAACCCATTTTATCCAGGCTTGGGCCCAGGATAAAGAGTACAATAACCTTAGAATTATTGATTTTCTCACACATGGAACTTTATTTAAATATTTATTTTTACATAATGCTTTCAATTGCCAAAAAGATATTGAAACACAATCTCTGTAGGAAAAGGACTTCCACAGGACATTGGCTACAAACAGGAGGGCTGAGGGCCAGAGAAACCTTGTGGAGTTTTAGCCCACAGTTTGGACAGACTGGCTACTTCCTGTGTACAACTAACTAAGTCCTTCTCCGCAGCTGTCAGCGTTCCTGTCTTGACTTGGCACTTTCTTCTATACATGCCTCTGGGGTCACAGACAGCGGCTCCCACCAGCTAATAAAATGCCCAAATAGCCTACAACTAATGCACAACTTAATACAGGGAATGAGATAAAGTGTATGCGGATTTGAATGACTCCAAAAGGATAAAGGAGGAAAACACACGATTTGGATTTCATGCTTCGAGTGCCAAGAATCTGCGGAGATAGAGCAAATATGAGAGAAATGACATGATTTGGAAATAGGAGTTCAATGAGACTCTGGTTTATCGGCGAGAGAGGGACCCAAGTGTAAAGAGCTTAAGTGGAATGTTGGAATGACAGTAAAGTCTGGCTGGGAGGTCTGAGAGGAGGGCGATGAAAGCCCTTGTATAAGAAATGATCAGTGTGCGGCCATGTGCAGCGAGGAACCCAATCTGCTGAAAAACATATCCTCAAACAACGGACGGGGCAATCGTGGTATCATCCTGGAAAGGTATTCAAATGTGCAAATGCTCAAACTATTTAATTAAAGTGTTTTTATCCTTGTGTGTCTGGGGATATAATCAACCCCAGAAACCAAAACTGAAGGTCCTGTAAATGTATTATGTAACAAAAAATAATCCTAACAAGCATTTATTTTAGACTAGGGCTGTCAAAAGTATCAAAAATTAGAGTATTTGAGTACTGATACTAAAAAAAGTCATATTCACAGGACAGAAATGAACCTTTCCTGCTTCAGAATGATCTTGAGCTGTATCAGAAGTATAAGACCACACTAGTACACATCCATGGACCACTATGGAACATAAGTGGACGACTGAGGGATTACACAGATATAAGGCCACATGGTAATATAAAAGAAAGTACTATTATTTAACGTTGAAAATCACATTCTATTGTCTGAAAAGTGTTTTCATTATCACTGTGGTATTGGAATCAGTATTGAGTGTCGAGTCTATTCCTTCGAAAATTGAGTTTGAAATTTTAGTATCTTGACCACATTATTTCATATAAAATAACAAATAATTCAAACAACTTGACATGTAAATAACTCACTTTATGAAGTAAAAGAAGCTTAACATTTAATCATGAGAGAGCATCTACTGTTCCGTACCAAGCAACAAGAAAGACTAGTGACTGTTGGCCCACCATTGACAGCCCACATGACTTCTCTGCTCACTGATCGGACCCATATGTGGGGGATCTTTCACACCATTGGGCAAGTATGAGATGGAGTATACTTATTCAGGGCACGTATTTCGCCTTCAGTTAGATCTACAGCTCCTCATATCGCCTTTCTCTCAAGCTGACAAGTAACACGCTAGCTAGCTAGACAAAAACATCCGATATGCACATGGTAAAGTGCTCATTGCTATACATTTACTGGGGTGGAAGGTTGGTAGAGGCCTGACCACAACACAATTTCCGCTTTGCTTTTTAAAGACATGGAATAACTCAAGGGAATTTATGAGAAATATAGAGAATTTAGGCTTTAAAACATTACGTCGCAAGTACACTTTATATAACCGTCTGGTACTACTACTACTACTACATATGGCCTGGTAGCATGGTGCAGCGGTGAACTCCAAGATGCTGAGATGGAAAACACCCTGTTTTTTCCCTTTTGTATTATAGTCCCTAAATCTTAATGAGTGCTGCAATGCGAGCCAAAGACAACCGCTGCCCCTCTGACAGCCAGCGAGTAAAAATAAAACAACGCCCCTGCGCTGAAACTGCAAATTACAGCGTCTGGCCTCCACTTAAATATCTGATGATTTTTACAAGCAGGCAAAAATGCCCCGGAGTAACTGAGCTGCCTCTCTGGACTTTTATTGAGGTGACGGCAGCATCTCCCACAACTTCCCATCGTGAGGTGAAACAAGCCACCATTGTGTGCAGCACTGGGACTTCTGGGGCACACAGAGCTCGCTTCTCAAGGGCCTGTTTGAGAATATGAGTCAACGTGAGCAGGTTTGAAAACACACACAACTGGCAACACAACATGGCAACAAGGGAGAGATGGTCAAACAGGGTACACATCATCACATCATCACAACTCCTCAAAAAGATAAGTCAAATTGAGCAATATGTGAACTAGGGAGTTGGGAAGTAAGAAAATATGAAGCTGTTTTGATATTGACTCACCAAAAGCAACCTCACTTTTAATTTGAACTTTATATAAAAGAGACTAGTTAGTGCAAGTTAGGTCATTTCTAATATGTTTGAACAATGAATGACTTGCATGTCCAGTTTGAACCTTAGAATGATCCTTGTTTTGTCTGTGGCATGACCTAGCTTAATCCTGATTTGTATGTGGTTTCAATTTGGGGAACTTGATTCATTTGATAGTTCGATAGCAAGTCATATTGTAACCACAATATTCAACATTGTCATTGTGTATTGTAAGATGTTCAGCCTTATATCATATGTTACTATAAAAAGAGGAGGAGGAGGCCAGCTGGTTCTTATCAGACTCCAGACCCTGGTGCCAGACAGACAGACAGCATCATAAAAGCAGTGAGGAGTGGGCCACACTGGGCTGAGGTCAGCACTGGGTGGGTTTGTTGCTGGTGGAGGCTCCCCTCATGTGGACCGTCTCATAAAAGGGTCCGGAGCCAGAGAAGTCATGCTGGAACACACAGCCACCCTCAAACTCCAGTGACCATGTGCTGTCCAACACACCATGATGCTAACAGTCATCCTTTCCTTTTTAGCCTGTCAGTCCATGACTTTTTGGACAAAGAATAATGTGAGTCAAATATTTGCATTTGCTGCTTATCTCCCATAGTACCCATAAACCGGTCTGTCCTGGGTTTACACAGCCAAGCAAGGCAAAACAAGAGCGATCATTGAGCAATAAACTATTAAATACTGGAAACCCTAGGTGTTTAATTCAGCCAATAAACGCATTCTGAACACTGAGGAGATGTCACGGTTGTTGTTTTTGGCACATTTGTGGGTCCAGATGTATTATCCCGGCACACAGGTGACTGGACAGCTCCTCAAGCATACAGGGAGTTAAGGGACCTTCTCCACTGGCCTGACGCGGCGCTGATCATGTTACAACCCGCGTCTCTGCCAGAAGCTCTTTGTGTTGGCAGAAAAATTGATCTAACTTTGGTTATCAGCACGGGCCTCTCACATGGCTCCAGATGACAGTGCAATCCACTCAGGAAAGTGCTCTCATTTCAGGGCCACTTCTGCGCGTCTCCCCCGTGGTTCCCTGAGTGCTTTCGATATAGTTTTTGTGCCAAACTGATTGTGAGGAAGGAACGCAAAGTAGGAATTTGCACTGACATGCTTTATCTGTAATTAAATCAGGTACAGTGATAATGAATTTAAATAAATGTTAAAAGATAACATTTACAACGCTGTATTTATCTGTGCTTACACTCTCGCCTATACTTCTGATAAGATAGAACTGGTTGGTTTTGAACAAAAGAGATATTTTGTAATATCAAATGGGCATAAAAACAACATGTAATTTCCCATACATCTTGCCCAAAATACTCTACCACAGAAGTAATAACCCACTAACCACAGTCTATGGCGTCATCCCTGTTCACACCAGGCTGGCAGCCCTGGAAGCACCGGTAAGATCCTATTGTGTTCTCACAGCGCCAAGCACCACAAGGGGAACTTCCGAAATCTGTGCACTCATTTTGATCTGTGGGAGAGACACAAGGGTTAGAACGTTACCAATCCATTTTTGACGCCCACACTAGTTTTGTATATATAGGAATCACAACCAGACATTTCCAACAAGATAGACAATAGAAGATCATGAGAGAGACCGGAATAATGTTTTACATCAAAATATAAGTTAAAGGTCCTATATTACACATATTTGACTGTGAGCTTTAAGTCATGTTAAAAAGAACTCCTAAATATGCAGGGTTTGTGTGTTTGTTTGTAAATATGTGCCAATGAAACAAAACACAACTCCTGGTATGTTTTTGATGAGGAAGCAACATTATAACATAGATCATAAAATAGTGTAATATGGGCCCTTTAAGGTTAAATATACATCCAACTAGAAAGACTTTATTTCCTACCTTACTCATACTCCCAACCTCCTGTAAGTTACAATCAGCCAATCGCAATCCTTCCCTCTCAAGTCATTCTTATAAATGCATCGTCTACCTGTTACTGCATGCTCCATCTCAACCGCAGCAGCAGACTCTCAACTGTCTCCTCCTATCACTGGTGTCTATGCATTATACAAAAAAAAAACCTCCCCCTTTATTACATTGTTGACATCTCTAGCTGATGCAGCAAAATGTATCCATATAATAAACCATACAGCAGTCTCTAGCATTGTCTATATTTGGTTAAATATTATTATGGTTGAAATAATTATTATGGGATGTTAAACACAATTTGTAATGTAAATATAGCCATTCTTTTTTATTTTGTAAATTTCAGACTTCTGCAGCCTCGTCAACACTTGTTCTCGGCAGTCACCCTGGAGAGCTGTGTTATAACTGTTCCCTGTAATTCCAGTGAGCGACACAAATGACCAAGAACAATATTATGACAGCAATCCAGGCACCTGCAAAGGAAATCAAAAGGAGACACTGAACAAACCCCAACACCTCCTGCTCACAAAGGGGTCATTCACAGCACCTTAGGGAGACCAGACCTCTGCTGGACAACCGCTGCCATAGGCAATGCACAATCAATCATGAGCAAAACTAAATGTAGCGTGACGATCAAACTGTAAAAGTTGACAAGTTGAAGTCTCATGAGCAGTATTTACGGAAAATGATTATATACAAGCATGCCACTAGAGAGGTTATATCTTATAATACCTTCACAATCAGCTGTCTCGGAGTTGAACTTGAATCCTGCTTTGCACAGACAAATATAGGAACCAGCGGTATTGACGCACTGGCCCCGCATGCACACGTCCTTACTGCACTCATCCACATCTGTAAGAAAAACAAAAGCGGAAAGATAATTGGAAGGGAGATTTAGACATATTAATTATGAATAAATACCTCTGCATATTTTGTTGCGTCTGTTAAGCCTACAGGGAACAGTAAATATGGGTAATCAAGCACACCAATTGAAGCACTTAACGGTATACTGACAAACAGGAAGCAAAAAAGGGGAAATGTATGTACGTCAGCTTCCCAGGATTAGAGCATTCCGTTTGAATGGTAAAATATAATAATGAATGCTACATGCTTGATTAGCCGTGAATTACTTGTGGATAATTGCAGTATTACAACATGTAGCTTGTTAGGTACTTAGAGCACGGGTGAAAGGTACGGGAAAAAATATTGCGGAGGAAAAGCCTGTCTTCCTTTTCCAGATTGTGATCATTGAAATCTTTGGAAGACAGAAGGTAGACGAACATTTGTAGAAACAAGGAGAAAAAGTGACTCCAGACAATAAGTAAACACATAAATATGCTATGAGAGGATAGTTTTGGATCTAACGCAAGAACTTCAAAAAGTTTTTATTTATAAGTACAACAACTCCTCGACAAGAAGAATAGATGGTCCAATATGACCTCTTGTTGTGCACTTTTAAGAAAAGGCCATGAACCAAGGGGTAATCATAATTTTTATATGGCAATGGAACAGAAAATCTTATTTATAATGTTAAAGGACCCATACTACGCTATTTTCTGATCAATGTTATAATGTTTCCTCATCAAAAACTGACAAAAAGTTATGGTTTGTTTCATTCACATGTTTAACAAGCAAACCCTGTATAATTAGGCTGAGTTTTTCTCTCAAATAGAAAACACTCTGTTCCACCTTGTGATGTCATGTGGTAATACCACTTCATGACATCACAGGATGGAACAAAGCATTTTGAGCTTTGAAGATGTAGACAGATTAATAATAAAGGGTTACTCAAACATGTGTGAATGAAACAAAACAATTCCAGGTATGTTTTTGATGAGGTAACAATATTCTAGCATGGCTTAACGCTCACATAAGTAGATATTGCATAACATAGGGCCTTTAAAGAATACAGGAAACTAAAGTAAATCCTTGGTATATATTACTTTAAAGCATTTTTAATTTAAAAAATCCCTCATGTTATACTTTGTAGTAGGCTGTTGTGATTTTTAACTCACAGGACTAAGTGTATCTGCCACCACAGTAAACTTACATACCTTTGTACCAATGTAAAAGAGATCTGGCTTTTCTTGTGTCAGAGAAGCAGACACAATGGCAGACTGCGAGAAAATGTGTGACAAATGTTGATTTAAAGGATAATTAGAGGTCTGTATTTGTAATGGCAGCTGGCCAGAGAACCTGATGCAGCCTGGGTACACTCTTGATCCTAACTGGTACTTCAGGCCCTACACTACAGAGCAAACAGTGTCTTTAGTCAGTAACCTGTTTGAATGCCAGTGTAACAAAGGCTTTGAGTCAGGTCTACCTGCTTTACATCAGATCATGCAGCCAAGCATTTTGCCATTGTCTCTGTTCTAGGGTTGTCAAAAGTATCGAAAATCTGATAGTATGGATACTAAAACGACTATCGTCACATACAAGTCACATTCACAGGACAAAAATGAACCTTTCCTGAATAGCTTTAGAATGATCTTGAGCTGTATCAGAACATGCATAAGACACATAGACCAGTATACGCCAGTACTGTTATTTAAAATTCACATTCTATTGTATTGTTCAGTATCGAAATCGAGTTTTAGTAGCGTGACAACACTACACTGTTCACCTCTTACAAGACACACCAGAAGAAAAACACACAGATGAGGTCCTGACATCTTAGCTCAATTATTTCATATATTTTGACAGAAAATGCCCTGGTTTCTTTGGGGAAAATGCTCTTTTATTCATGACGAGACTTTTTATGGTGCTATGATATTGGGTCACAGGGTGCGGCTGGAAAAACATCAAACTGAGCGAGAGTGAGATGAGACAGTGGATTAGGACATGGACCATTACACAGAAAGGCTGGGTGCTCCTGCCAGGGGTCAAAGGTGAGACTGAGCACCAAAAACCTGGATGGACAGGGAGACTCATGCGTGATTCTTAAATGGTGAACGTTAACCAGCCCTGGCACAGTTAGTATTATTATGACTTCCATGACATTTGTTATAGTATGATGTCATTTGTATTTTCTGAGTTTGCGTACGTTTGTATAGAAATATTAAAAATACAAAACTATGCCCGAGGATAGTTTAACAAGGTCTAATTGCAAATTTTCTTCTCAAACTTCTGAGATGTCAAATAAAAATTGTGGGCACTGTATAAAGAATAAACAACTACATGGCACGTTTAGGTTTATAAGGAAATCCACTTTAAATCATTAGGCTGGAAAACAAGACCTCAGAGCTCCAATTTTGGAAATAAATAGTGGTTTAGCTGTAACAATTGGTCCTTGTTACACTGAAATCCTACCACTAACAGGTGCTATGATGAAGAGATAATCTGTGTTATTGACTTCATAATGTAACGCATGACTGGAGAACTTAACCAGCATCATTCCAGGCTTCTCATTTCCTGTCTATTTGTACCATTATCCAAACACTTTACATTTATAGAAACGTTCTCTCACTCACAGGCCTGCCTCACCCAATTACAACAAATCCTACAATGATTTAAATGATGTTTTTCTACTGGCATCGCTGTTCCGGCTGCTGTGTGGTATTAGTGTGCTTTACCCTGGCAGCCGCCTCTGCCTTCCTCGGTGGTATATCCATCAGGACATAGGCAGACGTAGGACCCTGGTGTGTTCTGACAGCGCCCCTCTCCGCACAGCCCAACGACCCGCGAACACTCATCGATATCTGGGACACAAAGAAGCACACAGCTGCCAACATGAGGTAATCGTCAAGAAGCAGGTCACCAGTGTTGGGTATTGTGTGTCTTGGTGAGTGTCTGCAGAGGAGTAAATGTTTTTACCCTGGCACGATGTCCCGTACACCAGCTCCGAGCCACTGGGACAGGAGCAGCTGAAGGAGCCAATGGTGTTGGTGCAGAGACCGCCACTGCACATTTGAGGGTCATCACATTCATTCAGATCTAAATAAAGAAAGGAATTATGTTATGAAAATGTTTGACAGCTTAATGGCAACACTGAACATTAAGTTTATTATGTGGTCTGTGGAAGGTTGACTTTATAGAAAAAATACAGCTACTAATGGTTGTGATGCATTACGTGTCAACTAAGTTTCAAACTAATTGCTGGGTTTCAGGTGACATCATAACATTCTAAAGGGTATTATTACTTAAAACAGATGGGGGGCAGCTAAAATTAAAATGGTTAAAAAAGCAGATAGATGTTTGTTGTAATACAAGGAGTTTGTGGGTCTAGTCATTAATATAAATGATCATGTTCAACACTTATTTTAACTTTTTAAGTTAATTTAACTTTTAGATATTTCAGGACAAAATACAATGTTATCAATAGGAAAAACTGTCTTTTCCTCTTCATCGTTCATCTGACATCATCACATTCTAGGATCTGAAAACCACCAATTAGTTAAAAGTTAAAGTAAAAAACAAAACAAAAAAAAACAAAATGCATTTCTTATGTCAGTGTAGGTAATACACATTAGCGAACAGACACATTGTTTTAGTATAGCTTAATGCTGGCACCAAGACCAGCAAGAAGAACAAAATGCGTAATATTCCTTTGCCACACAAATAGTTGTCAAGAATGTGATGAATGTGGACCACAGTGAAAAATTAAGAGCAGTAATGGCCTGAGCTCACTTTACTCTGTCAGGCCGACTGTAGCGTCAGACTATAACTAAGAAACCCATTACACATAATACCATCTTGAGTGTTAGTGGTGACAAAACAGGTCCATATTCTGTACCTTCACACGAGACTCCATTGGATGCCACAGTGTAGCCAGGGTCACAGGTCATGCAGGAGAAAGAGCCCTCTGTATTGGTACAAACACCCATGGGGCAGACTCCTGAGGTGAGGCATTCATTGATGTCTGCAATAAGAAGTAATTGTAAAAAATCAGTTTATTATTCTAGTTTTAGCACAAAAGTTATCTGTTAAGCCAACTGCATTGGGACTAACACGCATAATTAGAAAAGCCCTTATTAGATTGCTCTGACAGTGTTTTATTAAAAAGGGTGGAAAGATAAGTATGCAGAAGGGCCATCCAGTCCAAAAAGGCAAGCAGGTGCCGTATAATCACTGAATCTACAAACAGTCATTGCCTCCCTGCGATGTGATCACTGGACATTCTTTGTGGGTCTGTGGAGATTGTGTTTCTTAAGCCGAATAGAGTGTGGGCTATTGTTAAATTGTTGAGACAGCTCTGTTCTGCCTTTGAGTGAGAGGAGCAAGTTCAGAAACATGGACACCAAGGGAGTGGTTGACTTCATTTCAAATTAAAGCGTTAATATTTTCCATGGCATCGGACACCTTCATTAAAATCCTATCAGAAGCTGGCGTTGGCTTGTTTTATCCAACTTCTTTCCCAGAGTTCGGAGACATATCAGTGGGGGATCTGCTCTTGTGCTCCATCCTCTCTTTCATTTAAAACAACAGTGTGGTATATATGACTTACAGAGTCTATTTAAATAATCATTCCCTTTTCTTCTTCCCATGAAGTCATGACAGATCCAACCTCCTGGATCCATCGAAACAGCCGTTTCAGTGCATATGCCTCATGAATCATGCCATTACAAATTACACAGCACCATAAAGAGTTTCTGTAATCATGTACTGGGACTACGTGTGTTCAGTTCAGTGAAGCTGAATATGGTTAAAATATATTTATACATTTAGAACAAACTGAACAGTATAGTTACTGTAACTATAATTATTTTTCTAGTTATTTGTACTAACAATATATATGATATATATTAGATTACGGTACCTACTATATATTAGACAACACAGGTAAGAGAGGCTTTATTACCTATTACCTACAACTAAATAATATACTTCCACCTGTTCAAAGTTCACATAATAGACATGCTGTACCTTCACAAGTGTAACCATCACTGGACAGTTGTAGTCCCACTCCACAGCTTCTACAGGTGTATCCTCCTGGAGTATTGAGGCACTGCTGGCCTGGGCAAACGTTACCCACCAAACATTCATCTACATCTGGAAAACAACATGCATAGATACATCATAATGTGGCTGACCAAATTCAGCCAGTAGCAATCAGTTGCACTGGAAATGGCAAAGACATTTTGGATGTATGTCAACACTACTGCATGCAGGATTAGTATTTCAGTGCACAGTATTTGCTGAGGAATGCCAGTTAGATGGTGAAATCCAGCTATGATGGGATGTCTGAGCAATGGAGTATTTTTAAATAATTTGAAGCATTCTCATTCACTCAATTAATGAATGGTTGTTATCTACTTAATGAATGGAGCAAGAAAGTAAATGTTTGTGGCAATGTGCCTACTCACCATCACACTGTAAACCATCATCAGAGACTCTGAACCCAGGCTGACACTCCAGACAGGTGAAAGAACCATGAGTATTTGTACATGTGCCCTGTGGACATGTGTGTGGGAGTCTGCACTCATCAATATCTGAAAATAAATCATAGTAAACACAGTGGTTAATAGAAAAAAACACACAAGTCTACATAAGAAAGCCCACCTTCACACAGCTCTCCATCGTAAGACACTGTGTAGCCTGAGGGGCAGTTCTCACAGGTGTAAGAGCCCTCCGTGTTCAGACAGATCCCATTGGCACAAGTCGATAGAGACTGGCACTCATCGATATCTGAGCCACAACATAGTCACACACACATTAGGAGCAGCCAGCAGTGAGCTACGATTGAGTCAGTTCTGATATCAGTGCACTAATTACAGACAAATGACAACAGCTGGATTTGTTAGTTACCTTCACATCTCCTGCGGTCTGAGGAAACACTATAGCCGGCCTTACACCTAGTGCAGGTGTAGGACCCCTCAGTGTTTGCACAAATCCCACCCTGACACACATCTCCCTGTGCACATTCATCCACATCTGGAAATAAAGAGCACTTTTTAACATTAATTATTGGTTCATTCCAGAGTTTGTGTAAAAGTTGAGTTTGTGTAAATCATTAGAGGATTTCATACCTTCACATCTGAGTCCATCCACAGACGGCCCAAAGCCAGGCCTGCACTTCTGACAAGTGAAAGATCCCACTGTGTTGAGGCAGATTCCTGCAGGGCACGCATTACCAGCTGCACACTCGTTGACATCTGAACAGAAATGATTACTTGACATGATGATGTCGTCATAAAAAGTGCATAATAGATGGCAGTCCAAAGCTGTTGATAATTCTTTACAGACCTTCACAGGCTTTTCCATCAGATGTGACTTTGTAACCATGGTTACAGCTGCACTTGTAGCTTCCATCCAGATTGGAGCAGCGTCCATAGAGACATACTCCTGGACGGACACACTCATCCACATCTGCACAGAAGATAAAAGGAATCCGCAGTGTACCATAAACCTTTTGTTCAAACGTAGAAATAATAATATTGAGCGTTACCTTGGCAGGAGTTGTCTGATGACAGTTTGTATCCTTGGAAACAGTTGCACCTATAGGAGCCCTCGGTGTTGACACACCTACCATGGCTGCAGGCAGTTTGGTTCAGGCACTCGTTTACATCTGTGAACAAAGGTCAGAGGAACTATAAATAAAACTATGTCCTACTGTCCTGGCGTGGATACAGTGATGGGGAAAAGACATCAAAAGTGCATTCAGATCTAGGTACATGAACTCATACCACAGGAGGTGTGTTTAAACTAGGCTTTTTGGAATAACAGAATCTTAAGTTTATAGCCCCAATAGGGACATGAATTCATTGTTACAGGAAACCCGAACAGGAAAGAAAACAGTGTACACAGATATGTATTGTGGCGCTTTGCAGTACAAATGATTGGGGCCTAATTGGTGAGTAACAGCAGTCATTAGGTTATATCAGCAGATCATTATGTCTTTTCCAGTCCATGAGTCAAACTTTTGACTGTGGAATTATGTCGCCAATAAACTATGGTGAAACTATGTTTTATAGTGGAACCTATCAGAGTGTTAACAGTTTTATAGGTCAGGTGAAGGTGTGGAGACAGAAAGAAAGGAAAATCAAATTATAGTAATAATGTGAACTGAAGGTATGAAGAAATAGAGACATTATAAAAGGGAAGGAACATGGTCAAAGATGTGGAAATAACATAGGGAAAAGAAGTACTGGGAAAAAAGAACTGTTATTTCTAAATGTAGCCTGAATAGGGTTAAATTAAGTCAATAAAATACTAATTATGTTTTTTTTCTTCTGAGCGTGTTTCATTCAGTCAATTACAGTCTCATTAGTCAACAGTGACCAAGCCTGATAGAGACAGAGCGGGTTTTGTGTGGCCTTGTGCGGGCACTGCCAGGGCTCTGTCAGTGCGGCTTGACATTTGGTTTTCTGCAATCACCCAGCATCACTAAGTCTTCTATGATAAGCCCCGGAAGGCAATGGAGCTGTTTTTTCTATCACTCCAGCAATTAGGCTTATCCCTGATTTGCTCAATTGGCCCCTAACCACTGTGCTGCTGTCAATTGACTGAGACAGATCCTGGAAGCCGGCTCCTACTGTTTAATGTGACTCCCGCTGTGCCAGACGTATACTATAGGGTAGGTCTTTGGGCTACAGAGGAAAAACATTTACCTTCCATTGGTTTCCCTCATTTAGCCTGGTTCCTCTGTTTGACTATTTAAAGACATTTTCAGTGGAAGGAATAACACAAGAGGATTTGTAAAAACTAAACTTGCCAAGGTGGTATTTTCTCTGGAAGCAACAAATTCATGAGACCACCGAAAATAGAAGGCAGCGCCAATGATGTGTTTCAATCAGCGTCAGGCCCACTTAGCAACGACTTCTAAAAACCAGTAGCTCTGCTGAAGCCGATGACCAGATTTTCCATCATTCCTGCATGCTCTGAGTCGTAGCCTGTTCACATCTCCAGAAAATTCAGCGCTGGAGCTAGGGTTTCCAAACAAATTAGCAGTGCCCAAGGTCAGAGAGAGGGGATGTGGCAATAACACGAATCAGGCTATTATGTAACCATAGGTGTTTAACCTTAAAGCACATGCTATTTTACTCTTCAGGATGTTAAGACATAATTTATTAAACCATGTTATGAGTGGAAACATTTACCATGTTGACCAACAAGTAACAGTTGCTCTAGTACAGGCACAGTATTACTGTAATCATTGGCCACAGCTTTCAAGCAGAAATATGCATTGGTCAAGAAACAATATTTGGACAATTCCATGTTAAGGTATTAAAAACAAAGCTGGTATCCTAAAACTGGGAAATCAAGAATAACAGGATTTATGAGTTCTAACAATAATAGGAAGGCTACTGGAAAAGGGAGCAGATAAAAAAGTGTATATAAAAAGAGAAGTGCACATGGAAACACTGAACGAATGAAAGGGCGGAGGTCTGAGCTCAGCCTGACCATGCACAATGTACCAATCATCACTGTGGCGTGGTCGACCCAAACATAAGACATTAAACATTTGTTAGGACTTTTGAAGCGTAAAACAATTTATTTTGTATTCGTTTTAAACACCTCCTTAGACAGTGGGCCTTTTCAATAAAAGGTGTAAGCTAATTTATTTTGTGGTAGTAGTAGAACTGCTCTGCATCATGGGATGTCGACACATCGTTAACAGCATGTGTGTTTGCAACGTTGCTAAGGATTTTTTTTTATGCCAACCAACATAAGTAGCTTGGTCGACGTAAGTGTTACCGAAATCCGGAAGCTTTTAGGGTAGAAGAGGGAAACCCAGCTTATTTCCATGCTGTGGTACATGGGTTTTGCCTCAGATGCACTGGTACATTGAGCTGTGCTGTTCGAGTAGTGGTGTCGTCTTACCCACACATCTGTCATGGAGCGGCCTGAACCCAGGGTCACATGTTTGGCACAGGAAGGAGCCCAAAGTGTTGACACATAAACCGTGAGGACACGAGCTGGAGTCTCTGCACTCATCCACATCTGCCCAGGCAAAGAGATATGCACTTAACATAGACTTTAAAAAGTATCAATTAGATTAGCTGAAATACACCAAAATATGTCTTTCAACAGTTATTTTGGGTGGGGAGAAAAAGCTCATATGAATGAAATGGTGGTGATAAATATACAGCAGACATAATGTATTCTAGTGTATTTTAGTCATCTTTCAGTTCATTTTGTGAAAGAAAGCATTTTCATGGACAGTAGTTACCTTCACAATGGCCTCGCCAGGATTTGGCATATCCAGTGTTGCATTCACAAGTGTAAGATCCTTCAGAGTTGACACATTTACCATTCTGACACTTATTGGGCACGTTGCACTCATTAATGTCTGGCAATGTAATGAAAACCAGGGAGAAAGGAAAAGAAAGTGACTATTCAATTCACAAGCATTAATTACAACTGGCTACTTTTCGGAGAAACAGTGCTGACAGAAATAAACCTTTGGTACCCTAATGGGCAAAGCTGCAGGAGGCTTTCACCCATTGGAAACCTAATAGTGTTTGGCAGGTGTGTGCTGAGCCTCACCTTGACAGTACTTCCTGTTCTGGGTGATCACCTGACTGTAGCCGCTGTAACAGTGGCAGGTGTAAGAGCCAAAGCTGTTGATGCAGCGGCCTTTTCCCTCACATGGATCCTCATCACATTCATTCACATCTGCACAACAAAAGGATTTGAGTTTTGAAATATCAATAAAGAAGCATATTATTCTAGACTTCTTGGTCGATGTGCTGATAAAATGTACTCTAGATACATTTTTATGTTAACAGAAAAAGAATAAAAGAGGCTGAACAAAAAACAAAAGGCATGAATGGACAGTGTTATTAAAGTAAGTTACAGGTATCCAGCAGAGATTGATCACTTTCCAAGCCCTGCCTTTAAATTGTACATGCATTTTTCAAACAGGGACCAGAGCCCAGTCCCTGAGCAGAGGACAAGACCTTCACCATGAGGAAAAGCATCAGCTCTATGGATGCTGTAAACTGTTAGCAGGCATCACAACATAGATCAACATAAACAAACAGATCCTTTCCACTTTGGCTCACTTGTATTTCTGCGGGTCTTGAATATTTGAATAGTTTTGTCGACTTGCCTTTGAGATGATGAAAGACAGAATCCCTGGTGTCGACTTGTCTGTGCCTTTGTGTACTTTCCCCTTGTTGCTTACCAATACAGTTGGTCTGCAGAGCGCTGAGTTTAAAGCCGGGGTTGCAGTCGCAGGTGTAGCCAGTCTGCACGGGGATACATCTCCCATGACCACAAATGTTAGGGGTGGTGGCACACTTGTCAACATCTGCAAAAAAACACACAATTCCAACTAAAATAAATATTTAGGGCAGAGGACAAAACCTTTGACCAAGACTTATATAATTTTAAGGAAGAAAAAAATAAAAGGAGCATTCCTTGAG